>CM070028.1:9587911-9647911 GCA_036247105.1 Cirrhinus mrigala
AATAACCATATATAAGATCATATGTATAAAATAAAAAGTTAAAATAAAAAAAATGGATTCATATTTCTCATAGTGAAAAAAAAAACACATATGAGATAAAATGTAAAAAAAAAAGCAAAAGTTTAAATAAAAAATGATTTATTTATAATTATTTCTAATAGTCAAAAAGCAAATCTAAGATAAAAAAAAAAAAAAAAAATCAAAGTTAAAAATAAAAGGCATTTATATTTCAAATACTCATATAACCATACCCATATACAAGATAAAATAAAATAAAATAAAAAGTTAAAATAAAAAAAGATTTATATTTCTAATAGTAAAAAAACATATATAAGATAAAAAAAACAAACAAAAACAAACCAAAAAAAAAATGGGATTTATATTTTTAATAATCAAAAATAACCATATATAAGACAAAAAAAAAAAAAAAAATCAAAAGTTAAAAATAAAAAAGGATTTAGATTTCTAATAGTAAAAAAATAAAAATAACATTAACAATAACATTTTTTTTTTGGACTATTACAAATATAAATCCTTTTTTATGTTAACTTTTCCTAAAATGTTATCTTATATATGTTTTTTTTCTAGATTTTAATGCTAAAACTAACCATATATAAGATAAAAAAGTTAAAATACAAAAGGGATTTATAATTCTAATAACCAATAATAACCATATTATAAGATTAAAAAAAAAAAAAAAAACCTTAAAATAAAAAGATATTTAGATTTCTAATAGTAAAAATAACCCTATAAACAATAAAAAAGGTCAAATAAAAAAGGATTTATATTTCTAATAGTTAATGTTTTTTTATGCAGCATATGTAATGAGAATAATAATGTACTATATTGTCTAAATATTAAAATCTTATATCATAATAATATTCGTACTGCTTTTAATTTATGCTAATTTAAATTAAAACAATTTTTTAAATTAAATCTCTAATAAAAAAATCATTAGAGAATATTGCGAAATCGATAGACACTCACAAGTCCAAAACATACAAATGCATTACAGTAAAGAGAATTTAGGAGATAATGGAGCAAAATAACGTCCCCTAAGTTAAACATAATGTCCTATATCTTTCTTTTGAAATATGAAATACAACCTTCCTATGTTCTTGTCAAGTTTCATGAGACTGACTCTCTCATTGTGAACAGACTGAAAGTGAAGCTGGACTGCAGCTCAAACACACCTGAGTTGTCCTCATCCTTGCGGATTTTGAGTTTGACCAAGTCTTCGCTCTGCTGGAGGATCTGGACGGCGTCCTCCATGGAGCAGTTCTCCAGACGGATGTTATCTATGGCCAGCAGCTTGTCTCCAGGCTCCAGAGTTCCTGTTCTGCAGGAAGAAACCATGAAACGCGCTTCAGTCTCACAAACAAACACTCAACACCTCTGCAGAGTGAGTCAACAACTACGTTTGTACTTGTTTTTCTGCAAGACAAAGCTGCAAAGAGGTTTTTCACCAAACAGGAAGAACATTTTTTAAGGAGACAAAAATAAGAATATAGATGCATTATAAAATATTTTTTTATGATTCTGGTTATAAAACATTGTTTTTATATTTTAAAAAAAGCACAAACAGAAGCATACTAATTTCCATTTATACGGTAAATCATATATGGAGTGTGTCTCCCCCTACAGGACATATTCTGCATTTAGTTTATGCATCTATAATAATTCTAATATGTCTCTGAAATACAGCATTAGATATAGCAATTTAGGATCAGATATAATGTTTCAATAGTTATTTTTACACATTGTAAATATGATAATTATAATAATATAATTAATATTATAAATATAAGTGTATAATTGTAGGTATATGTAAGTCTTTTTTAAAGACTCATGTCTAAGAAGCAAAAACAATTAAAAATAAAAATATATAAAATAATGCATAAAATGAAAAAGTAAATTAATAAATTAAAAAGCATATATGAGGATAAATAAAAACAGTTTTTCCTCCAATTGGTAAAATAATAAAATAAAATAATATAATCATAAAATTAAAAAGAAATATAAAATAATAGGTATTTACTTTTCCATAAGGCAAAAAAAAAAAAAAATAAAATAAAATAAATAACAGGTATTTATATTTCTGTAAGCTAAAACATTTATTTGCAAAATTATTATTTTTTTTTTTTTTTGCAAAATAAATAAATACATTTATTTGCAAATAAATAAATAAAATAAAATAAAATAAAATGTGAGCAAAAACATTTATATACTTAAAATTAAGAAATATAAAATAATAGGGATTTATTGATTTTTTTAAAAAAGGCAATAAATAAAATAAAATAAAATAAAATAAAATAAAATAATAACATAACAGGTATTTATATTTCAAAGGTGCAAAAATATAATAAAATTAAATATTTGCAATTAAAAAATAAAATATATTTATATTTATAATCAGAATTTACATTTCTGTGAGCAAAAAACATAATATTAACAAAAATAACAAAATAATAGGGATTTATTTTTTAAGAGGCGAAACAATAAAATAAGATCAAATAAAATAAAACAAAATAAAATAAAATGTGAGCAAAAACATTTATATACTTAAACAAAAATGAACAAAAATAACAAAATAATAGGGATTTTTTTTAAGAGGCAAAACAATAAAATAAGATAAAATAAAATGAAATAAAATAACAGGTATTTATATTTCTAAGTGGCGAAAATATAATATAAATACTATATATGTAATTAAAAAATAAAATATATTTATATTTTTTATAATCAGAATTTATATTTTTGTGAGCAAAAACATTTATATACTTAAAATTAACAAAAATAATATTTGTTGCAAAAATGTTTATATTTGAAACACGAATTAAATAAAACAAAAGGGTTATTACAAGATTTGCATTTCTAAGAGGCAAAACAATTGTATATTTGTAAACATTTCTTTATGCTACAAATTTAGCATCAAGAAAGTGTATTTATAGGCTCATTAATATTTTATATTCCTGTCTTTTTTCCATACCTGTGTGCCATGCTGCCTTTTTTAATGTCAGATATGATAAGAGGCTCTCCTGGTTTCTTACTGGCTGTAGAAAGATGAGAAAACACATCAACAGTGCAGTGTTTCAGTACATCTCACACACACAAACACGGTTTCAAGGCAAAAATGGAAACTCTTATCTGGATCCAGCATGAGCGAGAGCCAGACGTTCAGAGAGAATATTTTGCGCAGAAGGAATAAAACATTTTAAGAGCCGAATTTAATAACAAGTGTATTAAAATTCCCAGCATGCAGTGACTCTGCGTCTTTTAGAAGTGTTTTCATCACAGGGGAAGCAAAATACATATATATGATGGTATTTAAATGGTACTCAAAGCTAATTCAAAGAATACCATGGTATTACCATGGTACAGTCTAAAAGAATATATGTGAAGAAGAGCTTTCACAGAGAGGGAGAGAGAGGAAAGACAGAGAGTCTACAGACACAAAGAAAACTGGTATTTCTGTCATTATGGGTTCATAGGTGTTGTTGTACAAACTGTATTTTCTATCCCATTACTCTAACCCTACCACTCTTCACAACTTTCTGCTTTTTTAGACTTTCAAAACGCATTCTGCATCATTGATAAGCTTGTTTCCTCATGGCGACCGAAAAAAATGTCCCTACAAGGTTCAGATTTACTGGTATTACTATTGTTGTGATGACGTTTGGTCCTCATAATGTGAGGAATACTAGGAACACACACACACACGTTAAATTACATGTATTACATGTAAAAATGACTAAACATTAGCAAAATGATATAATACATCAGTCATTTAAATGAATTAAATGAACATTTAAAATAATAATGTAAAACATATCATTTTATTTCATTGTACTAATAAAACAAATTGTAATAAAATAAAATCATTATGCAGGGATGTGTATTTTGAACAACAACAACAACAACGATGATAACAATAATAATAATAATAATAATAATAATAATCACTAACACAGTAATAAAATAAATAAATTATTTAAATATTATACAACAACAAACACTAAAATAAAATTATATAATAAATCAGTAATTTCAAAGCATTAAATAAACATTTGAAATAATAATAAATGTAAAATATATCAATTTATTTTATTGTAATGAATCATTATGCAAAGATGTGTATTTTGAATATAATAATAATAATAATAATAATAATAATAATAATAATAATAATAATAATAATAATATACAACAATTTAACATAAATGCAATTTTTACTACTACTACTACTACTAATTATAAATTACTAATCTAAAACAACAACAACAACAACAACAACAACAATAATAATAATAATAATAATAAATGTAATAAATAATAAATAATAATAATAATAATAATAATAATAATAATAATAATAATAATAATAATAAATGTAATAATAAATGTTTTTAATATTATACAACACTAAATAAATGTAAAATACTACTCCTACTACCACTAATAATAATAATAATAATAAAAAATCACTTATATAAAATAATAAAATAATTAAATGTATTTATTATTATACAACGACGCCGACAATACTACTACTACTACTAAATGTTTTAAATATTATACAACAATATAATAATAATAATAATAATACTTATTATTATTATTATTATTATTACTATTATTATTATTATTATTATATACAACAATGATATAAAATAAATGCAATTTTTATTACTACTACTACTAATTATAAATTACTAATCTAAAACAACAATACAACAATATCTATAAAAAATATTATACAAAAATATGATTATTATTATTATTAATAATAATAATAATAATAATAATACACAAGATATATTAATATTATTAATAATAATAATAATAATAAAATCATTTTAAAAGCTGACAAATTAAACTACTATACACAAAATTAACATTAATATATAATAAATCATTAATATAAAAAATTAAATTAACATTTAAACAATATATCATAAATAATAATACACTGTAATAATAGTATGTTAACTATTTTTTGGAAACACACATGCTATGAAAATGTGCTTTGAATGAATCAGCATAAAATATATCTACATATTTAAAGGAAAAAAATAGACTACTGCAAAGAAAAAAAAAAATAATAAAATAAAATAAAATAAAATAAAATAATAAAACATCAACAAGGTTGTAGTTGGGTTTTAGAACAACCAATGCAGTTACTCTGCCAAACAGTCATGTTTTTAATCAGCCAGTCTCCAATTACTACAGTATAAATCTGATTCATTTACATAACTTATATAAGGTACCGTGCAAAAGTCTTAAGCCACTAGTATTTTCACCAATAAAAAATGGTTTTAAGTCAGTTATTTCTATCTTTTGCTGTAGTGTGTGAGTAGGAAATATCAGTTTACATTTCTAAACATTCATTTTGCCTTTAATTGTAATAATAATTCAGTCAGATTTTTGTTTGCATAAGGAGTCTGACAACAGCCAGTGCTCCACACAGAGATCTGATCTCACCATCATCCAGTCTGTCTGGAATGACATGAAGAAACAAAACCCCCCCACCAAAGTGCCTCAAACACATTACTATATGCTAAGCAGGGTAAGATGTCTCAGACGTCTGAAGGATGAAATAAGAACTGGACTTAAAAATTGTGAAAATTGAGTCTTTTCACTGATTGATAGAGCTATTTTGTGCACATGGTACAAATGCAAAGCCTGTGATTAATATCAACCATCATGCAAAGTCTAGTACAAGTTTAATGGCCCTCGATCCCTCAGTGTTTATGCCGTGAAGAAGCTTTAGAGGAACGTCAGATGGAAAGAAGCCAGACAGACCCAAGAGCTCGAGTAAACAAGCCCACGGAAAGCCTGCGAGAGCCGCGTAAACACTTCCTCAGAAATAGAGACTCTGTTGATCAGGGTTACTGTAACTCTGTGGCACGGACAAGACGGGACGCCCCGTATCGGGTGGTCTGGACACGAACGTGCTCCGTGAAGAAAAACGATACGCGGACGTGTTTAACGACATGGCGCATGACGACCGGAGTGGATGTCAAAACATTTGTGTGGGTTTATTTTCCGTGCGTTTGGGGATATAAAGTTTAACTGCGTCTCGGTGAGTTTGAGAAGCGAAATGGAGAATGGTAAAATAGGCCAGGGAGAGAGGGATCTTAAAATCTCCCCCAAAAAAGATTCAGAGGGAATGGCTTAAATGTTATTGGGGATGAAAACACATCAGGAAAGCAAAAATGTGATATGACTTTTAGAGCGTTATCTTTGCAAAAATAAATGTAAATGAGTAATCCTAAAGTGAACTTCCCTAAATTTACCTTACATGACACAAGCCACCAATACTGTAACACTTTGCTTATACTACTGTTATTACTTTATGTTCCTTGCTCATGTCTATATACAGTCATTTTTGCATATTAAAATATTTGTATACATATTAGTTTTAGAATGTAAAATAAAACATCATTTTATGTTATTATGCTAATAAAATGGATCATTATGCAAAGATGTGTATTTGTGAATAAAAGAAAAAGCACACAAAATGACTAAATTAAAATAAAACTAAACATAACTAAATTATTAAATTATTATTATTATTATTATTATTATTATTATTATTATTATTATTATTATTAATAATAATAATAATCATAATAATAATACATCACTAATATAAACTAAATGTAATAAATGTGTTAAATAATAATAATAATAATAATAATAATAATAATAATAATAATAATAAATAAATGTTTTACATATTATACACCGACAACAACAACAACAACAACAACAATAATAAATCCCTAATATAAACTAAATGTAATAAATGTTTTAAATGGCATATTAAAAAAAAAAGAAAATAATAATAATAATAATAATAATAATAATAATAATAATATAAAATAAATGTTTTAAATATTATACACCGACAACAACAATAATAAATAGTAAATAATATAGTATATAATATAGTAATATAGTTATATTAAATAGTATAAATAGTAAACAGTATTGAATAGTATATATTATTAATAATAATAATAATAATAATAATAATAATAATAATAATAATAAATGTTAATAAATAATAAAATAAATGTTTTACATATTATACACTGACAACAACAACAACAACAGCAACAATAAATCACTAATATAAACTAAATGTAATAAATGTTTTAAATAGTATATAATAATAATAATAATAATAATAATAATAATAATAATAATAATAATAATAATAATATGCAGTTATATAGTAACAAAAATGTTACAATGATTTCTAAAGGAAAATGTTACACTGATTTTAAAACATATTAAAACAGAAAACAGTTATTTTAAATTGTAATAATATTTTGCAATACTGCAGTTTTTACTGGTGAGTAGAAGAGACTTTCAAAAACATTAATGGAATTATTTTTTCCAAACTTTTGATAATGTGTATACATATTCTTCTTCTTCTTATTATTAGTAAAACAATGTAGCATCAAAGTGACAAAGTTTATAACTTTGCATAGTTTTATTTTTTAACATTATTTTTAAATATACTTTTATAATTACAACAATACAAGATTATTTTGTATATCTTTAATCTGTTACCACAAACTGTTGTTTGGCTATAATAACTAATTAGTAACTTCATTAGTGAATCAGATTATTACTATCAAAAGCATCAGGAAACACTGCATGTGTTACGGTGGAGTAGATAAATTGTTTCTTCCCATCTAAGCGGGAATTCTTGACCAAAATATGCTGCAATGTTGACCAGACTAAATGAAGAAAATCCCCAGACCCTTGATGTCAAAACTAAAGCACTGAAAAAAAATAATAGTGAGGTCTTACCACTGATTGTGATGCCCAATTCCACTCCTCTTTTCTTCTGCAGCTTCACATGAAATGTTCCACTGCTAGGCACAACAGATTCTGGCCATACGACAAAAACAACATCACGATGAAGTGCAAAAATTGCCTGCAACTGATTTTAATTAAATACCAATAAAAACTGAAACTTTAAAAATTCATGTCTTAAGAACTGTTGGTGGAAAACATGAAAGAAAACATACATTTTAAAGTGACTTGTATGGCTTAATATAACATAAATGATGTCTCTTATTGAAATATGTAGCAGAAAACCCATGAAAGATTTACGTTATTTTAAAAAAAACACATTGTTTTATACATATTATGGACTATGGAGGGTGCCATTATTTTGATGACGTGAAATGGTTGCACTCAGAGAGCTACTAGTCCTACCTGTTGCTATTTTTACCACAACACAACAATAAAATACTGATACGATGCCACATTGTGCAGCTTTTGGCTGTGATTTTCAGTCGAAGGGCAAAAAGAGAAACGATGCAAGTCTTCACTGCTTTTCCTAGTGATAAGAAGAGGAGAAAAGAATGGGAAGATGCCTGTGGATGAATAAAACTTCCTAAAGACCCACGTCTTTGTTCTCTCCACTTTAGCCCCAGTGGCTTTGAGACATTTAGTCGACCACAGCTACTGAAAGAGCTTACAAATGGCAGAGACGAGAAACGCTAGATGCCATCCTGGCAGGACGTAAACATGTCGATGCTTCTCATGACGCCGCAGCCACTGAAGAAGTTTATAAGTGTGGATTTCACTCAATATCTGGGGGTGTTTAGACTCCTTGTGGGGAAAAATCAATGGTTTGACATTTGGTTTAGGCCTTCACTTATATCCATCGCCACCTGTAAGCTCTTTCAGTAGCTGTGGTCATCATTTCAGTGTTTTATTTTTGGAGTTGTGTTGCGGTAAAAATCAGCAACACGTAGTGCCAGTAGAGCAGAGTGCAACCATTTCACATAATCAAAAATAATGGCGCCCCCCATACACTCTTAAAAATAAAGGTGCTTTAAAAGGTTCACGCGACGCCATAGAAGAACCATTTTTGGTTCCACAAAGAACCACTCAGCCAAAGGTTCTTTAAAGATCCATCTCTTCCTTACCTTTTTATAATCTGAAGAAACTTCTTTCGCCACAAAGAACCTTTTGTTAAACAAAGGTTCTTGAGATGTTTAAGGTTCTTTATGGAACCATTTAGACAATAAACGTTCTTCTATGGCATCGTAAAGCACCATTATTTTTAAGAGTGTAGTCCAAAATATGTATAAAACAATGTGATTTTATAAATAATGTAAATCTTTCATGGGTTTTCTACTACATATTTCAGACATAATTTATGTTATACTAAACCATACATGTCTTGTGGTTTAAGAGCTTAGTGGAAAAACTGACTAACCTGCCACGTCAAACTCAATCTCTAGTGTGACCTTATTGGCCAGAGCAGCATCCCGGAGCAGCTGATTGGCCTCTTCCAGCGTTCCGTCTTCTGTAGGAATTCCGTTGATGGATAAGACTCGGTCTCCAACCTGGAGAAGCCCACACCTGTCAATCAAAACAGGACAGATGGACTAAAAAGCTCTAGAAATTGTCATATCATGTTCCTTTCCTCCAGCGACTTAATCAGAGTCAGTCCAAACAACCCCTTAAATAGACAGTTCACCTAAAAATGAAAATTCTGGCATCATTTACTCACCCTCATGTTGTTCTTTCATCCAACGAATGTTGGTAACCAACTAGCTGACCTTAGCCATTGACTTCCATGGTATTTTTTCCCATACTATGGACTCAATGGCTATTGCCATCTGCTAGGTTACCAACATTCATAAATAATGACAGAATTTTCTATTTAGGGTAAACTAGCCCAAAGCTAAATGGGCAGATTCTTGCCCAGAGAAGTTGCGGGGTGGATCAGACTTCATGGCAATAGTCAAAAGTCTGACTGAAAATCTCAATATTAGAAGTTGATTTTATCAAACACAACAACAAAAATGTGTGATTTACAATAAGAATATTGTTTTCACAGGTTTCTACATGCAAGCCCAGTGTCACTGTGAGAAACCACGTGTGTATGGAAGAGAACAACTGACCTGACATACAATGACTTCCAGCCCAAACACCACAAATGTCACACACTGCCACAGTACAACACAGCTCAGCACACATCAGATCACTCGCTTCATGCTACAACAATTTCACACCAGGAATGACTCACGAAAATAAGCAGAAACGGACACATTTACAAATCTGAATATAATTATGAAGAGTTCATTTAGGGTCTCATCTAGTGGTCGCAAATACAGTAAAATGTTTGAGTTCTGGCTCTGTTGAGGCCTTTGTTTTCGTTGGGTTTGCTGACACAAGAGTGTGTGATTGTATCAACCTAGTCTAAGATGTTTAAAGCGATAGTTGCCCCCAAAAAATTAAATTCTGTCATTAATTAATCACCCTCATGTTGTTCCAAACCTGTAAGACCTTTGTTCATATTTGGACACAAATCAAAATATTTTTGATGAAATCTAAGAGCTTTCTGACCCTGCATAGACACGTTCAAGGCCCAGAAAGGTAGTAAAGACATTGTTAAAATAATCCATGTGACATCAGGGGTTCAACTGTAATTTTTTAAAGCTACGAGAATACTTTCTCTGTGCAAAGGAAACACAAATAACGACTTTATTCAACAATTTCTTCTCTTCCGTGTCAGTCTTTGACCCGCTTTGCTGTCTATGGAGGGTCAGAAAGCTCTTGGATTTCATTAAAAATATCTTAATTTGTGTTCTGAAGATGGTTTGGAAGAACATGACGGTAAGTAATTAATGAGAATTTTCATTTTTGGATGAACTAACCCTTTAAGATAAGATAAAAAAAAAAAAAAAAAAAACATACTGAGCTATAGTTAACAAAGTGCTAGCCAAATGTTAGCAAAACAGCTGAAATAGCAACTTTGTAGCAATTTAGTTTCACATGCTCCAACAGTTTCTTTGGACAAATGCAAAGAGACCCATGAGACAATGGTTGACATACAGTAAAAGTTTAGAGCTATAGCTATAAAAATAAATAAATAAATAAAAATAAAAAATGAACAAAGTTCGCCAGAGAGCTGATGTAGCACTTTTGTATTAGTTTAGTCTCTGATGGTTCACCTAAAATTCCTTTTGGACAAAGAAAAAGAGACCCAAATGAGACAATTAGAGCTAAAAAGTAACTGATGTGACAACTTAGACAACTCAGAGAGACACAAACAAGACCATTTTTGACATAAGAGTTTAAAGCTATAGCTAGCATAAAGTTAGCAAAAGATAGTATGAACTTTGTCTCAGATATTTCTCCTAAAAGTCCTTTGGTCAAATAAAAAGAGACCCAAATGAGACAGTTGACATACGGTAAGAGTTTAGAGCTATAAAATGAATGCAGATAGCATAGAGCAGATCATTTCTAAAAAAAAACTGATGAGAAATGTGGTTCATAATGAGATTTTTGACTCCTGATTGAAATCACTGGTATCTTGGCAAATCTAAGACAATATTAAGAGCTCTTGTGAAATTCTAGATGTGACGTGAGACTACTGGGGTCTTTTTCTCAGGAGAAACATCTGAGATGCACGAGATCCAAGTTAGGATCCATTAGCTCTCATTTATTCTCACCGCTGTCTAGGAAAAAGCATTTGAGATGTTAAAGATATTCTTTAGTCATTTGTCTTTCCAGTGGATTGACTTTAATTTTGGAGTCACGTCCTAAATATTTCCCTCCGTTTAAGGGCACAAAGTGTGACAAAGACACATTTCAACCTCTTAAATTAAAAATTAAAGCCTCTTTCTTAAACGTCGCCGATAAAAGGCGTGATTTTTTTGCAGCGTGAGTTTCCTGCTGAGTGTTGACCCAGATTCTGAGGTAGTATCACATCCAGCTTCATCGTTTTCAAGTGTCTCTCTCCAAGTCAGTGTTGTACGGCATATATTCTGCTTGCATTTTCAATGGATTCTCAGTCCGTCGTGGCACCTAGTAGTGTATTTATATGAGAATGAATGAGCATGGTTGAGATAACGTTTGGGACGTACTTTTCAGCCGAGCTGTCCGGCTCTATGAAGCGGATAAGGGGGGGTGCAGAAAGAGTCTCTGTCGCAAATATTCCACCTTGCAGTTGAACCCCAAACCCGTTTAGAGGGTCTCCTCTCAGAGTGACTTCACTGGACTCGGTGTGGACTATCTGACCACCAGGGCCCACAGAACTTGAGGCTAAAGAAACGGCTAAAAAGACAGAAGTATCACAAAAGAGATATTGTAAATGTACAACTAGATTTCATCCATTAAGGGGCTGTTCACAGAGAATGTGCTTTCATGTTTAAAAACGCAAGATGCAGGCCGATGGAAAGAAAGAAAAAAAAAAATGGCAAGGTCTAGAGATGCACTATTTTTCTTTTAACTTCTTTTAACTTGAACGCCACATCATCTGTGAGATGCTGCAAAAGACACAAGATGCAAGTCAAACAAATTCTGTGTGAACAGCCCCTAAAAGTGAAACTCTATTCCAAAACCTAGTAAAAAGTACATCCAAGATGGGGGAAAGAAGTGAGATAAATGTATAGGATTATTCAGTAATTAAGTATAAAAAGAATAGATTAAAATACACAATATTTGTGTGTAATATTGTACAACAGTGCTTTGTGTTGTAAGCTTAGCAACATGCTAACATCTCCACTGGCATTTAAAAAAAAAAAAGATATATAAAAACAGTTTAATAAAATCAATTTAATAAAAAGCATTTTAATAAAAAAGCTATTTACCCACTGTTTGTGTTCACTGTGTTTTTGTAATAGTGCTAAGAACAATGTGTTGCAACATGCTAACATCCAACTCTACTAAAAGCTTAACCATTAGATGAAAAAATTATATTTGTGTGTACTATATGTTGCCTAACAGTGCCTTGAGTACTCCATTGTTAGCTTTGCAACATGCTAACATCCTACTCTACTAATAGTTTAATGAATATTTGTGTGTACTATTGCCTAATAGTGCCTAGAGTACTATGTTGTTAGCTTAGCAACATGCTAACATCTAACGCTGTAAATAAAAGTAGTTTAACTGATAGATAAAAATAGTCCAATCCAATAAAAATATGCTATGTACCAAATTAATGTGTTTAGAGTGCTGAGTTGTTAGCTAGCAACATGCTAACATCTCCACTGGCATTTTTTAAATGATATATAAAAACAATTTAATAAAAAGTAGACTATTTACCAAATATTTGTATTCACTGTTTTTTGCAATAGTGCTAAACCTGATAGCACACATACATCTTGGAAACGTCTATTTGACATCTACATTTACATCTGCATTACATATTTTTTAGAGTGTTTGCTCATCTGCAATAGGACGTTTCCTATTAGATGTCAAATAGACGTCTAATAGATGTCTTTAAGATGTTTATGATTTAGAACGTATGTAAAACTGACATCTTACAGACATCTACCAGATGTTTGTACACAGCAGATGCTTTCCAGATCAAGCGATCTTTAACAGACATCCCAGATAGCACACGTACATCTGCAAGATGTCTGTTAAAGATCTCTTGATCTGGAAAGCATCTGCTGTGTACAAACGTCTGGCAGACGTCTGTAAGATGTCAGTTTTACATACATTCTAAATGACAAACATCTTAAAGACATCTAATAGACGTCTATTTGACATTTGATAGGAAACGTCCTATAGACGTATTGCAGATGAGCAAACAATTTAAAAAATACGTCTTGCAGATGTAAATGCAGGTGTCAAATAGATGTCTCTGAGATGTACATGTGCTATCAGGGATCTTACAGACGTACGTGTGCTATCTGGGAAAAGTACTGTTGTTAACCCTGATAACACACATACATCATGGAGACGTCTATTTGATGTCTGCATTTACATCTGGAAGACGTATTTTTTTTTTTTTACAGAGTGTTTGCTCATCTACAATATGTCTATAGGATGTTTCCTATCAGATGTCCAATAGACGTCTATTAGATGTCTTTAAGATGTTTATGATTTAGAATTACGTAAAACTGACATCTTACAGACGTCTGTCAGATGTTTGTACACAGCAGATGCTTTCCAGATCAAGGACTCCACAAAAAGTTACATTTTAAAAAATGATATTTGCGTGTACTATTGCCTAATATTGCCTTGAGTTAGCTTAGCAACATGTTAACACAACTCTGTAAATATAAGTAGTTTAATTGGTAGACAAAAATAGTTTAATCTAATAAACGCAGACTATTTTCCTAAAACATGTGTTTTTGTATTCTAACAGTGCTTAGAGTTGTTAGCTTAGCAACATGCTAACATTTAACTACACTGGTTACTAAAATACATCAAGCAACAGATAAAACAATTCAGCCTAATTAAAAATAAATGATTTGTGTGTGCTATATATTGCATAAGAGTGTCCACAGTACTGCGTTCTTAGCTTAGCAAATAAGCTAACACCTAACTTTGAAGGAAAATAATTGGTTTAGGTAAAAAAACAAAAAAAAAAAAAACAAAAACATGAATAAAACAATACAACATTACCTATGCATTTTCCACTATAATTACAACTTTGTGGTGCCGTTCATGTGCATTCAACTCATAAATATGATCTTCCCAACATCACTTTTATGAGTTCGCCACCCATTCAGACTTAATAGTCTGTTCAACTCCCTATTGCAGTACTACGCTGAGAAACAATAAAGATGGAGGGAATCATCTTGTAATGATGATTGACAGGACTGAATGATTAAGCTCCTCCCAAATCTACATTTGGAACTTTGTTTAATGTACCACTGTATCTTTAAGCTAACATCTAACTCTACTAGAAACGGTTACGTGTATACTCATTTCATGAGAAGCCATTTAAAAGCTGCTTACGCAGAGCTTTACAAATTATTCACTTGTGAGATGCCATGAAATGCATTATGTTAAGATGCTGTTTTAGACCAGGAAATATCTCAAGAAAACCGATCCAGTCACCTACAGGAGCTCTTGTGCTCTTTTTTCCTTTGTCGTCTCTTTAGCATGGAGTTCCGCGGACTCATGGGAGGAGCGGCCCGGGGCAGCGTGCTGGAACCCTGGCTGGTCATGCCTGATGTGGTAGTGGACCCGGGAGAGAAGTTAGTGCAGACTACCGCTAGAGAGAAGAGAGAGGAACGGAGAGAGAAAGTCAGGCGGTGCAGCCGCATTTAAAAATTCAAAATCAAAAAGATGGCAATGGTCCAAGAGACGAGCGGCTCACTGCAGGTTAATGATCCATGTTCTATTGGTCCCTTGCTAGTCTTTGCAGTTCTAGGCACTAAACATTTGTTATTTAAGAGGACGTTATATTGGATTCGGAGGCAACCGCTGGGAGGTGGATGTCTGGGTTAAGAACAATATTCCATATTAACGTAATGCTATTTTACATGTAAATGAAGATGGATGACTTCAACTAGAGAGGTAGTTTTTTTTTTTTAATAAAATGGGAGTTGGTCAGTAAAAATGGCATTTTGGTGCAGGAAACCCAGACTTGAAAAATGCTACAAAAGTGTAAAATAAAAGTGGGGTCATATTAGCAATATTTCACTGAAATTTCAGAGCAAAAAAAAGGTCAGTACTATTGTTAATATTGTAATGATGCATGAAGCAAAGATCACAAAGAAGTCACATTCAATTCTATTGGCCAATGCAGCAAATTCACGTGTACATCTTGAACATGAGAGAAATCTGCAAGAACTCTCTGAACTTCTCCAGCCTCATGCAAAACTCTCAAATGTATGGACTAACTGGGACTTTAGATTTCATGAATAGGACTTCATTTCTCTGAACTGAGATTTTTTCGCAATTTTATGCAAATGTAGATGACCAACTTAAACTGAAAAAGTGAAAATCCTCAAGGAAAATTTTCACCCTCATGTGTAACTCACAATCGTGGAGACTCCTATTTAAACGACTGGATATTGTCTGTGAAATTTCACGCAAATTTGACTACCTTGAATACATGGAAAATCTGCAAGTGAAATTTTTTTCGCATCAAACCGGACTCTGTGGACTCTATTTAAATGACTGGATAATCGTCCAAAAAATTTTGTGCGAATTCGCATTACCAACTTGAACCCAAGCGAAATGTAAGGGAGACTTTTTAGGCCTCAAGTCAAACTCCCAATCGAACTTTTATTTAAATGACTTAATATCGTTTTTTGAAATTTTGTACGAATTTACATGACCAATGGAAAACGTGAGTGGAATTTACAAAACATTTTTTTGCCCTCATTCAAAACTTTTTCACCCTTATGCAAAACTCTCAATAATTTGGGCTAACTGGGACTTTAGACTTCATAATTAGGACTTTGTTTCTCATTTTATTTATCTCACTTTTCTTTTTTTTTTTTCATATGTGAGGAAAATTTGCTCCATGCAAAACTCCCAATTGTGTGGACTCTTATTTAAAAAGACTAGATATCGTTTTGCGATATTTGTGCGGATTGTGGAACCAACTTGCAATTGTGGAACACAAGCAAAATCTGCAAACCTTTTTCATCCTCATGCAAAACTTCAATCTTGCAGACTTGATATTATTTGTGAAATTTCCCACAAATTTGTGCAAATCTTCAAGGGAAATTTTCACCCTCATGCAAAACTTACTGTTGTACAGGCTCCTATTCAAATGACTTGATGTTGTTCATGAAAGTTTGTGTGACCAACTTGACCACGAGCAAAATTTGAAAAATAAACCAAAACAAAAAAATATTTTGCCCTCATGCGAAACTCCCAAATGTGCAAACTCCTATTTAATGACTGGATGTCGTCCATGAAATTTTGAGCAACCAACTTGAATGCAAGCAAAATCTCATATTGTCAACAAAATTTTGTGCAAATTTGGTGACCAAAATGGAACACGAGTAAAATTTGTAAAACAAAAAAATATATTTATTTTGCCCTCATGTGAAACTCCCTAACATGCAGACTCACATCGTAGAAAACTAAATATCGTCCATTAAATTTTGCACTAATTTGGATGACCAACTTGAACACAAGTGAAATCTGCATGGGGAACATTTTTGCCTTGATGCAAACTTACAATCTATTTAAATGACCAGACATGTCTTCAAAATTTCAATAAACAATGGCAAGTATGGTTGCAACTAACCACAAATCATCAAATCATCTTCATACAGGATGGTAATTGTGTGAAAATGATGCAATGTAGTTACATTTGCAGTAATCCTGAGAGCTGGATGGGTTACTGGAAGCAGAAGTCCATGTCGAAGTCTTACAGTGACCAGGATGTTGGGAATGGCAGTAGTTCACACAGGGGTCCCAGCAGTGCGGGTGGTCACTTTTCTGAACTTTCACTAAACACACAGAATTAATTACTAAATAGAGATATTATTACATGATTCTCAAAATAAATAACAACAGAATGCAAAATATATGTTTACATTTTTATATAAAACACATGTACACACATACTTTATGTGGCGTTCCTTCTATATTGTTCTCATTAATACTCATTTGAACACTAAAAATCCATCATTTGGAGTCCTTGAGCGTCTGTTAAAGTCTTATTCAAGTGATAATATCCGTCTCTAATACTGGTCTGTGGAAAATGAATGTGCATGCAAAACAATGAGGAAGCTCATCAACAAACAGGCTAATGAAGTCCTGCTGCTAGAGGCAGGCCGTATAATTGAGTGCCTCTGTGTGCGTGTATGCGGTTGTTCTCGTTTGTTCTGCAGTATCTCCAAGCACTCATAATGCAGTAGGTTTGACATGAGAAAAATACTCTATTTAAAAGACAGTAAAATTAATTGAACAAATTAGCAAGAACACTTGAAACAAGTCATTTATTATAAGGTAGTGGTTCCCAACTGGTTTTGCTTCAGGATCAGATTCTGGACATTAAGGGGCAACCTAATGCAAGATCAAAATTGTTTATCATACAAGTAATAGAAAAACGAAAAATTAGATATATTAATTTTACCATTAACATATTTTTTAACAACATTTTAAATATAATTATAAATATGACTTTGTCTCACAAATGCAACTGATGTCTCATAACTGCAACTTTATATCTTGTAATTAGGAATTTGTTTCCTTTTGTAACTGTGACTTCATTTCTTGTAACTGACTCTTTTTTTTGACTCAATAATTGCATCTTTATTTCTCATAATTGCGGTTTTATTATAACTGTGAATTAATTTCTTGTAGTTCCATCTTGCAAATGCTGCTTCTTTTCTCATAATTGAGACTGTTTCTCTTACTTGCAAGTGCAACTAAGAGAATTTATTTTCTCATAATCTGTGACTATGTTGTACCTGTGACCTCATTTCTTGTAACTGTAACTTTATTGTTACTGTAAATTAATTTCTTGTAGTTGTGGCTACAGTATCTTGTAACTGTCACTTCATTTCTCAAGATTAAGATTAGTTATCTTAACTGCAACCATCTCATAATTGCAACATTATTTCTCATTTTGAGATATTATTTTTTTGTAATTGCAACATTATTTCTCATATTTGCGACTATTAAAATGGAGATAATTTCTTGTAATTTTGACTACGGTATCTTGTAATTGTGACTTCATTCTCATAATTGCAACTGCTTCTCAAACTTGAAGCTATTTCTCATAACTGCAAGCTCATAACTCATATCTCATATTTCTCATTTTGAGACATTATTTCTTGTAATTGCTACTATATTTCTCATAATTGCGACTATTAAAATGGAAATAATTTCTTGTAATTTTGACTACGGTATCTTGTAATTGTGACTTAATTCTCATAATTGCAACTGTTTCTCAAATTTGAAGCTATTTCTCATAACTGCAACTATATCTTAAATTGCAACATTATTTCTTGTAATTGTGACTTTATTATAACTGTGTATATATTTCTTGTAACTGCATTATTTCTCATATTTGCAACTATTTCATAGCTGCCACATGATTTCTGACAACTGCAACATAATTCCTCATAACTATCTCATAACTGTGACATTATTTCCTATAATTGCAGCTAGCTCATAACTGTGTCATTATTTCTCATAATTGCGACATTATTTCTCAATTGCAGCTATCTCATAATTTCAACATTATTTCTCATAATTGTGACATTATTTCTCATAATTGCAACATTATTTCTCAGAATTGTGATAATCTTATCATTACGATTTTTTTGTAATTGTGACTATATCTTAAAATTGTAACATTACTTCTTGTAATTGCGACTATATCTCATAATTGCAACATTATTTCTTGTAATTGTGACTTAAATATCTTGTAACTCTCATAACTGACATTATTTCTCATAATTGTGGCTCTCATAATTGCGACATTATTTTTCATAATTGTGACTATATCTTAAAATTGTAACATTATTTCTTGTAATTGCGACTATATCTTAAAGGAACACTCCACTTTTTTTGGAAATAGGCTCATTTTCCAACTCCCCTAGAGTTATACAGATGTGTTTTACCGTTTTTGAATCCATTCAGCCGATCGCCGGGTCTGGCGGTAGCACTTTTAGCATAGCTTAGCATAAATCATTGAATCCGATTGGACCATTAGCATCTCACTATAAAATTACTAAAGAGTTTCGATATTTTTCCTATTTAAAACTTGACTCTTCTGTAGTTGCATTGTGTACTAAGACTGGCGGAAAATGAAAAGTTGTGATTTTATAGGCCGATATGGCTAGGAACTATACTCTTATTCCGACGTAATAATCAAGGAATTTTGCTGCCGTACCATGGGTGCAGCAGGCGCAATGATATTACGCAGCGCCTGAAAGTGACCAGCACTAAGTTTGTGTAGATGGAGAGTTGCAGCCGGTAGGGCTGTGACGGTCGCAATGACAACCGCACCACCGCGGTCGTCGATTGCCACCACGGTGGTCAGTTGCCCCCGGCAATACTGCACGTGACGTCACACAAT
Source organism: Cirrhinus mrigala (assembly GCA_036247105.1). NCBI lineage: Eukaryota > Metazoa > Chordata > Actinopteri > Cypriniformes > Cyprinidae > Cirrhinus > Cirrhinus mrigala. The sequence continues at coordinate 9,607,686 of CM070028.1, forward strand.
CTATAACAAGCATAAAATACAGTTTCTTTAACAATTTCTCTGCCGGGGCCGTTTTTAGTGTCCCCGCCGGCAGCAGCGAGCGCAAGTGCCTTCGCAGCTGCTGGAAGAGATCCGTGTTCAAACGCACACAATAGGCTAAAACTTGCAAAGCTCTGGGAAAACTAATTACCATGAATGTGTCAGGAGGAAATATTAATATTATTAATAAATTATTATTAATAAACTAGTGTTTTCTGAGCCAGTGTCGTAAAGATGACGATCCTGAGACGCCATCTGCTCATTGGACACGCCTTTAGAGAGAAATTCATCTTTACGGATTTTATAATGAAAGAGTTTTTGTTTTCGATTTAAATTTTTTAGTTTTAAAGTAGTACAGTAATAATTTAAAGCTTTCTATAGATATATTTATCCTGACTGTAAGGCAAGTATTCGCTGAGTTTCGTTTCATTTTTGTGCAGCGCTCCAGTTCAACACCGAGACATCAGAAAGCGCATCTTGTGTTTTCTTTATTTTTACAAATGAACAATACTTTGTTGATAAAGTGAGTGCACACAAATAAAATTAGACCCTTTACAGTTCCAGATGATATATTACGCTTACCTTTATGAGCAAATATTATGGTGTATTTAAATTCTTGTGCAAGTGATTGCGCTGGCGCCTCCATGTCCTGCAAAGCGCATTTAGCTTCCACTCTCCAACAAACCACTGTATGCGCAAAATAGCGTGCATTTCTCTAAGTTAAACGTTTAAAATAACATTGTGATATGCTTAAAGATTTTATTTTAGGCAAGTTGTGATGATTTGAGAAGGCAAAATTGATCAAACATAGGCTGTGATCAACTCACTGCCTGCCTCTGGCCGCTTGGTCATTAAAGCAAAAACCTTAATTTAACAAACAAAAAATGTTCCAAACATATTTCTAAATTAATTTTATAAAAAACCGAAAAGAAATAAAACTACGTTCCTATTAAAAACAAAACTGAGCTGTTTTAATGAATGCAACAGTGTAATGAGAAAGAGAGAGAAAAGACTTGTGCCGGTAATTTTGATGAGCCGTCGGACAAGGGTTGGGCGAGGTTGTTACGAACTTATGCAACAAACGTTTGTTTAATATTTACCGTTCTTATTTTGGCTACTTTCTTATTTAACTGTATAATTTCTTTGATATTTACTTTATTTCAGCCTACGAAACACTAAACATGCACGTTGTTAATAATTTTTGAGCCTTATTTTTTATGTTTCAAAAAAATAAAAAATAAATTATAAATTAGTCATTTTATAGTGAGATGCTAATGGTCTAATCGGATTCAATGATTTATGCTAAGCAATGCTAAAAGTGCTACCGCCAGACCCGACGATCGGCTGAATGGATTCAAAAATGGTAAAACACATCTGTATAACTCTAGGGGAGTTGGAAAATTAGCCTATTTCCAAAAAAAGTGGAGTGTTCCTTTAAGGTTCCAACATTATTTCTTGTAATTGCGACTATATCTCATTATTTCTAGTAATTGTGACTTAAATATCTTGTAACTCTCATAACTGTGACTGTATTTCTCATAGTCCTCATATCTGCAAGATTATTTCTGACAACTGCAACATTATTCTTCGTAACTGCATTCACTTGCAGCTAGATCTCATAATTCTGACTTGTAACAACTTTTCTCATAAATGTGACTGTAACAATTGTGAATTTACATCTCACACATAATTTCTCACAACTGCACATTGATTTCATGCAATGTGACTATTCTTATTTTTTAACTATCTTTTTATTTTTTACTCTGCAGCAAAAAATACATTTCTATAAAATACATAAAACTCACTGTGTTTTTGGACACAGTAGCTAGTTTCTAAATGGCCCAAGCTGGTCATTAGTTGGTTGACCAATCTGACAACCTTAAGGCTGTATGTTTAACTGGCAGTTGGTTTGCTGATGGTCCAAGGTGGTTCACCTGTTTAGATCATCAGCAAACCAGCTACCCTGTTCCAGAATTTAGAATCAACTTGAGATGGATTTTTCGTCAGGGTATTAATAATGTTAAACGCCCTAACTAAGTAATATGACATTCAGCAACTTAGCTTTAACTTAGCTTAGCTTTACCCTCCTCCATTTCTGGAAAACCATAAGAAGCTTTAAAACACTCAGAGAGATGTGTGTGTGGTTACACTTTGTGGTTTAAATGAAGTCTACTCACTACTTTTTTAATCTGTTACACTACTAAACAAACATTTAATCTCCTGCACATATTAACATTATGCTTTTATTTTTTGCCAAACAGAATGTGACGAGACATTAAGAAATGCCACTTTCAGACAGATTTTCACAAGCCAGGTTAAATACTACTATCTGTTAGTCTGAGCACCAATGAGGCATCCTTTAACGTTTGAGTGCTAAATCCCTCTTCCTTGTGGCTTATGCTAAGCTCGTCTGCTAGGTCTCAAAGAAACACAACTCTGTCTCTTGATGTAGGAATTGAGAACACCAGGAATGATGATGGTAAAGTCTCCCACACAGGCTGATGTGACAGGAGCTTAATTTGAGTAAGGAGATTACAATACTGCTTTTTTAAGACCACGTCATTTATCTAAAACATGAATTCAACCAGCAGGTGACTGACGCTAAGGTTATTAGCAGTGGTTTTGGCTAATTTGCTATTAAATTGTGTGTCGCTTAATTCTGTATTTCAAAATACAGACATGCTGTACAAATAAAAGATCTCAAAAAATCTGAACTACCATCTGAACGTTAACTGTTTCCCATCCAACATGGGTTGTGTAACATGAGTCAACAGCATAAAGCTGATAGTGTATTCAGAAAAATATTACAAATGTTATTCCAACATAGAACATTAGTAAAATTCATTTGATGTTTTTGAGACATAAAACTAAAAATACATATATTAAAATTAAGGAAAAAGTAAAAAAAAACGAAAAAACGAAAGTACAACAAATCACAATTACAGTTTCTCTTAATCGTGTGAAATAATGTTGCATTTATTATGTAAATGATTTATTATGTAAAACTGTAAATTAATTTATTGTAACTGTGATTACAGTAACTGTGACTTTGCTCCCCTATAATTGCGACTATTTCTTGTAATTCCAATATTTTTTCACTGTGACTTAATTTCTCATAAATGAGACTTTAGTTCTCGCAATTGCAACTACATCTCGTAATTGTGACGTTGTAATTGCGACTATATTTCATAATTGTGACATTATTTCTCATAATTACTACTATACTGTGTATTAATTTCATGTAATTGTGACTGAAGTATCTTGTAACTCATTTCTTATGACTGCAACTTGTAACTGTGACTTTCTCATAACTGTAATAAAATTTGTCTTATCTGTGACATTATTTCACGTAATTTTGTAACTGTGACTTCATTTCTCATAAATGAGACTTTATTTCTCAAATTGCAACTATATCTCATAATTGTGAAATAATTTTTGTAACTGGGACTATATTTCATAACGGTAACATTATTTCTCATATCTGTGACATTATTTCTTGTAATTGCAACTATTTTGTAACTGTGACTTAATTTCTCATAAATCAGACTTTATTTCTCAAATTGCAACTATATCTCATAATTGTGACATGATTTTTGTAATTGCAGCTATATTTCAAAACTATAACATTATTTTTCATATCTGTGACAATATGTCTTGTAATTGTGACTATTTTGTAGCTGTGACTTCATTTCTCACAAATGAAACTTTATTTCTTAAATTGCACATATATCTCATAATTGTGACATTTGTGTAATTGCGACTATATTTATTAACTGTAACATTATTTCTTATATCTGTGACATTATTTCACGTAACTGCAACTATTTTGTAACTGTGACTTCATTTCTCATAAACAAGATGTTATTTTTCTAATGGCAACTATATCTAATAATTGTGACATTATTTTTGTAATTCTGACTTTATTTCATAACTGTAACATTATTTCTTATATCTGTGACATTATTTTACGTAACTGCAACTATTTTGTAACTGTGACTTCATTTCTCATAAACAAGATGTTATTTTTCTAATGGCAACTATATCTAATAATTGTGACATTATTTTTGTAATTCTGACTTTATTTCATAACTGTAACATTATTTCTTATATCTGTGACATTATTTCTCGTAACTGTGACTATTTTGTTACTGTGACTTCATTTCTCATAAACGAGACGTTATTTTTCTAATTGCAACTATATCTAATAATTGTGACATTATTTTTTTAATTCCGACTATATTTCATAACTGTAACATTATTTCTCATATCTGTGACGTTATTTCACGTAACTGTGACTATTTTGTAACTGTGACTTCATTTCTCATAAACAAGACTTTATTTCTCAAATTGCAACTGTATCTCATAATTGTGACATTATTTTTTTAATTCCGACTATATTTCATAACTGTAACATTATTTCTCATATCTGTGACATTATTTCTCGTAACTGCAACTATTTTGTAACTGTGACTTCATTTCTCATAAACGAGACGTTATTTTTCTAATTGCAACTATATCTAATAATTGTGACATTATTTTTGTAATTCTGACTATATTTCATAACTGTAACATTATGTCTCATATCTGTGACATTATTTTACGTAACTGCGACTATTTTGTAACTGTGACTTCATTTCTCATAAACAAGACTTTATTTCTCAAATTGCAACTATATCTCATAATTGTGACATTATTTATGTAATTGCGACTTCATACCTGTAACATTATTTTTCATATCTGTGACATTATGTCTTGTAATTGTGGCGTTGTAATTGCAACTATATTTCATAACTGTGACATTATTTCTTGTAATTGTGACTTTATTGTAACTATTAAATTCCTGTAATTGTGACTAAAGCATTTTTTTTACTGTGGCTTCATTTCTCATAACTGTAACTTTATTGCTCACAACTGAGACTTTATTTCTTGTAATTATGGTTATATCTCATAACTGGGACTTCTATTCTGTTTTATTCTATGTAATGTAATATCAATGTTGCTTTGGAAATGCGTGTCTACCAAATATGCAAATATATTAAAATGTACATAATTTATTCTTTCTCACTTTAAATCCTAGAATCTCCTAGACAGCAATCCTGAAAGAGATTGTTACCAGACATTCTTCCTTTTCTTCCCCTAACAAGGTCAGCTACAATATCTTAAAATCAAAAAAGCAGTAATCATATAGCAAATATTAAACTTCATTTATTTCCTTTTCCTCTATTATTGGCAGGGGCTCCGCAAGTGGGTGTCAATTCTTGATTAAAGTCCTGCCGGGGCTGAAAGTTCACACTCGCAAATATGTTTTTTCCCTCATTACAGCCTTCCACCTCCTCTCTCGGGTTCTCAGCGTGGCAGGGAATGACCTATATAGTTCCATGTGATATTTTGGCAGGACAGATCAGATGCTGAAAACATAACCACTTTACTTGTCCGTATCCATTAGGGACGTTTGTTCCAGTGCCCAAAAATTTGGACGTCAAGGGTTTACTGGCATCATAAACTCTGTTTTATGATTTATGCGAGCAATGCATGGAATTCAAGAGGCCATCTTTTCCGTTTTAAAGCCTTGGTGGACGTAATTAACTGTCACAGGCAGAATCATGGCAGCGGAAGTGGGGCAAAAATTGGACTAGATTGAAATTGATGGGCATCTACGGTTCTGGATGATTGCAGAACCAGAAATAGCAAGAACTTCAAAGTCAAAGTAAAAACAACCATCTGAAGTTTCAATGTCTTCTATAATTGAAGTTGTTAATACATTATAATGTATGTAAAATATTTTACATTAAAAGTGTGCTAAATCACAATGTGTACACTTGTAACAACTTCAAAGTCAACATAAAAACAACCATCTGAAGTTTCAGCATCTTCTATAATTGGAGTCGCCCAATCATTGGGTGCATCCATAAAGTCGTGCAATTATAGAAAATGTTTATACGCTCGATGATAATAAGCTATTGATTAGATTCTCAGAGAACGGCGCTGCAAACAGTCCGAGAGCTCACGCAGGCTACTAATTCAGGCTTTTAGTGCAATGTGGTCCGCACAGTCGGACATCTGTTCATCTGCTGTATTTGCATATAAACGGGGATGAAAATAACCAATCTGGGTCTGCGTCCACCGCGTCTCGGTTTGATATCGAGCCGCTGTCTGCTGGTTTTCTAGGGTGAGCAGGTCTCCGTGATTAAATCTGTCCCGCGGTCTAAAGCTCGTGGGGCGACATCAAGCAGAACGAGAAGCTAATTAAATGAGAGGACAGCAGATGAGATGACAGAGCAGTCTCGCCATCCATGGTTTCTCGTCCTCATTTGTGCATCCAAAGAGGACACATGTGAAGTTTATATCGCTATAATTAGCGACAGATTATTATGACCTCCTTTGGAATAAACAGGGAAACAAATGGTTGCCTTAGACTTCATAAAAGTACTGTGGTTCAGTATGATGGTTAGGAACAATTACCATAATATACCATTGCATTTACATGGTACTTGATTTGCTCAGTGACAACACAGTACGAGTTTTACAGTACAAGTATTAAAACTTTCTTGAAATAAAAAAAAAATTTACTTAAGAGGTAAAATGACACTAATTAAGACAATGTTTCTAAATGACAAAATGTTTCAAAATTAAGTGAGTTTATGTTTAAGACAAGAGCAAATAATTGCCATCGGTGTACGAAAAATAATCTTAAATCTAAGGGAAAACAAGGCTGTTTTTCTTAACCCTTGTTTTAAGCATAAACTCACTTAATTTTGATACATTTTTCAGAAAACAAGACTTAGTATCTTAAGTAGTATTGCTTCTGTTTGAACTGGAAAGCAAAACAAAAATATTAAATAAAAACGTTTTATTTATTTATTTATTTACCATGAATTAAGAAAAAAAATGGTTAAAGTGCATATGCCAATTTTCATTTTTTGACCAGTTTTACAACTTACTTTCAACAATTAAAAAGAAATAACTTAAAATGTCATGTGTTGTAACCATCAAGTAAAAAGTTTTTTTTTTTTTTTTTCACACTGAAAACATTTAATCTTATTCATTATTTTCTAATATATATTTTTTTTAATTATATTTATTTATTTATTTTGACATAAGACTGGTGACATAAGACTGGTGAAGATTAAAAAAAAAAAAAAAAAAAAATGTCTTGTGGTGTGACCATCAAGTAAAAAGTAATAAAAAAATAAAAATAAAAAAATAAAATCACACTGAAAACATTTAATCTTAGTCATTATTTTCTATTATTTTATTATTAAAGAAAAAAAATAAATGACTTAACATGTCATGTGGTGTAACCATCAAGTAAGAGTTTTTTTTTTTGTTGTTCATATATATATATATATATGCTCACATACATGCAATGTTAGTCATTATTTTCTAATATATTTTTTAAAAATAACATTTTGTTATAATAGTTTTATTTATTTATTTATTTATTTATTTATTTATTAATACAAACATGCATATAAACATGCATACATACATACTCAAAATATCATAATAAAAAAAGTTCTTAATTATTATTTAAAAAACAAAACAAACCAACAAACAAAGCAAAAAACAAATCAAGGTAAAAGTACTTTAAAAGTACTATATATATATATATATATATATATATATATATATATATATATATATATATATTAATATATATATATATAAATTCTTAATTATATTATAAATAAAATTGTGGTTTATTAGGTGGTTGCTCCACTTAACATAATTTTACAACTGGCCATGACTTTGATTTGGTTGACAAAAGTCTTGTAATGTTTATATTTTGTTTATATACTTTTAGAAACTACAATTTTTAAATAACATATATATATATATATATATATATATATATATATATATATATATATATATATATTTTTTTTTTTTTTTTTTTTTTTTTTTTTTTTAACACTATTAAATAATATTAAGTACGTATATAATATATTTCTTACTTAAAATAGTAAAATAATTATAAAACATTATTATGCTTTATTACACTATGAGACCAGGATACTTGTTTTTGTATGTATATATATGACCTTGTATATATATGACACTGTAAATAAATAAATAAATAAATAAATAAATGCATATCACTTGCATTTTTAGTCCGTTTTTAAATAAATCATCAGATACAGAACAAAAAATGAGCATTGTGTCACTGACCCATGTGTTACAGTACATTCACAGACAGTTTTCCAGACACAGTTTAGGTCCATTCCAAGATCAGATTCAGCCATCTGTTGAAGACGTCTCAGATTAGTCCTAATCCATGTCTAGAAAAGCGCAGCAGTTTTCACATGTTCCCGTCTCTCACCAGTGTCCTGGGGTTTCCCGGGCAGGCGTGTTTGGTGTGCGGGGAGGATCTCTAGTTTGGTCTGATCAGTCGTGCTGGCCAGCAGCTGCGTGGCCTCCAGGACGGAGCAGTGCTCTGTGCTGGTGCCGTCTATAGACAGGATATGATCACCCACGTGTAACGCTCCGGACCTGAGACGCAAACAGAGAACTGCTAGAGCTGTCATAAAAGACAAAAACAACATCGAAAATCACCCAAATTACCACAATAATGAATCTGAATACTCTATTACCCTCAGAAATATGTGAAATATATAGAATGGGGAAGGTATACATGCATACATAGTAAATGACGTTTTGTACTGTTTTTTAAAATGTAATAAAAATAGGAATATAGAAAAATTGCATATCCATCAAAAAGGAATCCTATGATTTTGATGCAAAACAAAAAAACAAAAAAAAAACTAAAAAAAACATTTCATGCATCTTAATAACTATAGCAAATATATATTAGCCATTACATTTTTTTTCCGATCTAACCATTTAGATATAACCATTTATTTAAAAAAATAAAAAATAAAAAATTGTTACATGGTTTAAAGTTACATGTTCGGGTCATTTTACACTCGGCTATGTATGGAGTACAATTAGTGTCAAAAATTTTTTTTGTAAAATTGTCTATGAAGCTTTTTTTTTTTTTTTGTAAGTAACACCCTTAAAAAATGGTTTCATGAACAATTTAAATTAACAGAAAATAATTTCTGGAAAAAAAAAAAAATCCTATTATTTCTTTAAAGGTATAACCATTTAGAAAAAATTAACATGATTCATGTTCGGGTCATTTTAGACTTAGCTATGTACGGAGGACAGTTAGTGTCATATATATGTGTGTGTGTGTGTATATATATATATATATATATATATATTTAACATTCTCCAAAAAATGTTTTTAAGAGCAATTTAAATCAACAAAATAATTTATGAAACAACTTTTTTTCCCCTGATTTTTCCAATTATTAAGTTACATATTTCATGTTTGAGTCACTTTGGACTCAGCTATGTATGGAGTTCAATTAGTGTCAAAAACACTTTTTGTAAAATTATCAATTTTTGTTTATTTATTTATTTTTAAAATTAACATCCTTCAACCAATTTACTATACATAAAATTAAAAGAATAAATTTAGGACATACAAATAAAGTTTTTGGAGTATAAATTGTTACTCAATATAGGAAAAATAGGAAAAAAAATATATATTTTATGCAAAAATGATTTTTGTGAACAATTAAGGGGAAAAATGTTTAAAAATGCTTTTTAAAACTGCATTTATTAAAAAAAAGTTTGTTTATGATCAATTTATATAAAAATTAAATTAGTTGTACAACAATGGTTTTACAATGATAAAATCATTTGCGTACAAATTGTGTTTACAAAAAACTTCTGTGGGGAAATGTAAAACCATTTACGTAAAAATGGCTTAGAACAATTTAAGAAAAAAAAATCATTTGTGGATGAATACTGTAACAAACAATTTGCATAATAAATAAATAAATATGTAAAAAAGAGTTAAAGATAAATTCACACAAAAATAAAAACAGTTGTGTGATAGATAGATAGATAGATAGACAGATAGATAGATTTATGTAAAAGAAAGTATTAAAGAAAATACATGAAAATAAAATAATTTCTGTGAAAAGGGTTACACAAAAAAATGGTTTTATTAAAATGTACCTTAAATTTTGGGTAAGTAGTAAAACCATTTCTGTAAAGTCTGTTTTACAGACAATTTAAGAAACAAAATAATTTAAAAGTATTTACAGTTTCACATACAGTATAACCAGTTTACGCTGTTGTAGATGCCAGAGCCATTCTACAAAATTGTATCAGTGACAAAACTTCTGTTTTTGCAGAAATCCTATGAAACTCCTTCATTTGTGGAGTTTTTCATGAAAATATGCAATTTTGGTTGTTTTTAAAAGCAATTTGCATAGGAAAATTGCTTAAAAGTGGTTTTATGATTAACAAAGTAGTCTGTTGTGCTGGTGTTTGATGAATGAGGTTCATTGAGTGTGTACCTGTCCACCACACTGGCGGGTTTGATCTTGTCGATGACGATGGCCTGTTTGTTCCTGTGCATGGCAGTAGTCAGAGTGATTCCCAGACTGGCTCCAGGCGCCTTGGCAATCTCCACCAGCAGAGGACCTGAAGCGTTTGTCACTGAGTCTGACAACAGGTGATAAGGACAGAAGGGACAGCATTGTTACGCTGTGATTTCTGCAGCTTACATTCTATAAAGAGTCTTTCAGGAAGTTTTGAGAGCCAAAAGTTTATTTCAGACCTCTATTTTCTAGGATATGACCTCTTTAACACCACAAGGAGAACAACAGTGGGCGTTATGCTAATTGTGGCCAGCGTAAATTAGCCTAACAGCTTTGGTAAAGGCGCGAAGGTTGTTTCTCCGCTCTTGCAGGTCAGCAACCTGCTGTTCATCCAGATGAAATGGTGAGGATGGTTAAACAGAGCAGAGATCTCTGGAGAGAAAGGCTGTGCATCTGGAAAACTTCTGCTAAAGGACAAGCACTCTATAAATGCTGAAGTAGTTCAGTTAACTTTCATAGTGTTCCATTTTGTCTCTGAAGAGATACATAATTTCTAAACAAGTTTTTAGTTTTTAGTAAGGGAATACCACTTTGCAAATACTTTAAGACCCTCAAAATACACCACAATTTATGTATTTATTTATCCAGATTTGTGCAATTATTGTTTAACAGATATAACCATTTTTTTTTTTTTTTTTTTTTTAAAAAAAGGAACGTTTTGTGTTTGGGTCATTTTGGACCTGGCTATGTGTGGAGTACAATTAGTGTCAAAAATACTTTTTGTAAAATTATCTATGAAGTTAAATTAGTGTAAAAAAAAAAACAAAACAAAAAAACAAAACACACTTATTTAAAATAAATTAAGACTTTTTCTCATATCTCACAAACATTTGGGACTGAATTTTGCTGATAAACTATGTCCTATATGTATGCCTATTGAATGCAACATCATCTGAAAGTTCAAGTTAATGCAAGTAAAACAAATTTATTTTCAAAGTATATTTTCAGAGTAATAGTTATGTTTTGTAAAAAAAAAAAAAAAAAAAAAATGTAGTTTCATAAATTTTGACTTTTTTTTTTTTTTTTTTTTCACAATCATGAGTATTACATTTCATTAATTCCAACAGGGTTAAATGCTAAAGTAGTTCAGTTAAAGTTTTTAGTAAGGGAATGAAACTTTGAAAATACTTTATGGCCCTCAAAATACACCTCTTTATTTATTTATTTATTTATTTACTTACTTACTTATACAGATTTGTGCAAAATTTGTTTAACATATGTATATGGAATATGTATGGAGTACAATTAGTGTCAAAAATAATTTTCGTAAAATTATCTATGACAAACAAACAAACAAAAAAAAACCACTTAATTTAAAATAAATTAAGCTTTTTCCTCATATCTCACAAACATTTGGTACTGAAATTTGCTGATAAACTATGTGCTATATGTACACCTATTGAACATCATCTGAAAGTTCAAGTTAATGCAAGTAAAACAAATTTATTTTCAAAGTATATTTTCAGAGTAATATTTATTTTTCATTAAAAAAAAATGCATATGTAGTTTCCTAAATTTGGACTTTTTTTTTTTTTTTTAACAATCATGAGTATTACATATCATTAATTCCAACAGGGTTAATATAGGTAATTCTCAGATGATGTTTTATAAATTCTATACAATTAGATATTCAATTTTTTATTTATTTATTTATTTTTTTTTAATAAATATTGGGGGAAATAAAGAATTTTGCTTTTTTTTTTTTTTTTTGGTGTGGTTCATGGCTAATTGGACATTTAAAAAATTCTTACACTTTTTAATTAAGAAAAAGTGGCAAATGCAGTAATTCTATAGTAGTAACATGGTAACATTGAACACTTTGATTTATTTATTTACTTATTTAATTTGAACTTATTAATAAGTAATTTTTAATATAGATACATTACGGTTTTAGTTGACAAATGTTAAGTTAGGACTGTTTTATAGAATAACAATTCTTTGGGTCCAAACAAACCTGTAATTCAAAAATAGTATACAGATTTCAAAGGCATTCTGAGGGTTAATTTATCATTTCCTTTCAAAGTGCAACACACAAAGCTAACGACATGTTAATCCACTGGGATATATGGAATTTTCTGTCAACATATAAAACAAGCGCAACTGTGAAGTAACTTACCCATGATGGAGACGTCATACTCGATCTGGAACAGGGCTTCCTGTCCACACTGGGTCAGAACAGTAAGAGCATCGCTGAGAGCGGCACTGTGTAAAACCACACCGTCCACACTTAAGATCCGATCACCTGCTTTTAGAGTCCCTTCTCTGCACAAGAACATATACAGAACAGTCACATTAAATTATCAATGAAATGTATAACACTTATAACACATACACTGTAAAAAAAAAAATGATTTGTTACCCTGCTGTCTTAAAATTTTAAGATCAGTCAACTTGAAATAAGTTTAGTCAACTTGAAATGTTAAGTTGTAAGTGAAAACTTAGATATTTAAGTTGACTAAACAACAAATTTGGTTCTTAAACTTAAAAACTGGGCTTGTTACACAGCTGCCTTAAAAATTTAGGTTGAATGAACTCAAATATCTAAGTTGTCACTTAGTACAACTTAACATTTCAAGTTGACTAAACTTTGAGTTGACTGAACTTACCATTTTAAGGCAGCAGGGTAACAAATTATTTTAAGTTGACTCAACAAATTGTTTTTCACAGTGTACACTTCCATTTAAATAGTTCGGGGTCGAAAAGATTTTATTAAATTAATACTTTTATTCAGTAATGATTCATTTAATATATTAAATGGGACAGTAATGATGGAATTTTCTATTCATCAAATAATTCTGAAAAATGTTTTAGTTTCCACAAAAATATGAATAATATTCCACAATTTTACTCTTTTTACTGTTTTGATTAAATAAATCTGAACTTAATAAATCTCAAATTTAAACTTCTTTCAAAAACATTTTCTGTATTTTTGAAGGCAACATAAGGTTAAATATACTGCCTAGGCAGTGAGCTTATTTAAAATACTCTTGATATTCCACACTAATGATTAATGCTACATGTGAAAGGACCTGTTTGAGAGCACTATATTTTCTTCATGAAACGTCTGGAGGCCTTCAGGAAAGCAAATGCATACAATTTCCACCCATCAATCAAAACACACTTTTTCTTTAACATCAAAGGCATTTTATTGAAGACATTCAATAAGAATCTCTCTAGACACATATATTTATTTTTCTCTTTTGCCAGGTTGCGTGATGCTGATATAAGTAGGGAAAAGTGGTTGGTAAGAGAGGCACAGAAAATTCTAAAACTAAAAATAATAACTAGCCGTCTAAGCTGAGAGGGAAATCTCTGGCCTACTTTCTGGATTTAGATAAAATGCAAATAGTGTGTTGAGACATGAAGCTCCAAATGTGGAAGATGACTGCAACAAGAACTGTGTTGCTCATACATGTTGTTCATTAAAAGTTTAAAACCAACAAAATTAATAGTTATGTTTTCAGTAAGAATGCTAATCACTTAGCCTGCTAAGCTAACACTCTGTCCTGCACTCCCTGCAGTTGGCATGCTAATAAATTTAGCCTACTAAGCTAACATATCTAATGCTGGTACATGTTTTAAAAGCTGCTTTATTCTATTAGGTGAGTAGCCCCTTATGGTGGCAGCCATTTTGAGATCACATGACCTGCTGAATACTGCTCATTTTATCTTGGTAACTCTTTTTGCAGAAACGTCAAATGCTTAATTTTGGATTGTCCTTTACCTGTCAGCAGGACCACCTGGTCGAACATGTGTGACCACCAAAGGACGAGATCTGTGCCAGTCCTCATGGGATCCACCTGTATTATAACACACATTTAAAAATCTGTAGTCTGTAGTTAAATCTGTAGCTAAATCTGCAACAATTTGATTTTAGGAATATTATAGGAAAGATTCAATTAAATAAGTAAGTACAATAAAATGAGTGGAAACAAACCCAAACTCACCTCGCATAACAAAGCCGAAGCTGTTGCCCTCTTTCTGCAAACAGATCTCGATTGTCTTGGAAATAACACCTGAGGTACTGTCTGGTGCTAAGAGGGACAACAGAGACAGAAGAGAGGCAATAGCATCTCTAAATCAGCACCTTTTACTGGGCGAATCGCCAGTTCTGCTGGACAATCAGATAAATAAACCCAGATGCAAACTGACGTTCAGCAGAAGGTCAGCCAGAAACACTGAGCTTATAAACTAGACAATTTATCTGTCATGCACAAGATAAACTGGCTAACGATTGTAATATATCATAACACATGCCAAATTGAGCCAATGAGACACAATCACCTCGATCCATTATAATCAGAGTGCATAGATGCGCAGATTTCAGTGTTGATATATTAACTAGCGGTCGATCAACTTTTTTTGAGCCTGGGGCGCCTTTCCCAAAAGCACTGTTAGCTAACTATGGTCACAAGTTCGGTCGTTATCAATACACAATGACCAAAATTATAAACGCAACACTTTTGTTTTTGCCCCCATTTTGCATGAGCTGAACTCAAAGATCTAAGACCTTTTCTATGTACACAAAAGGCCTATTTCTTTCAAATATTGTTCACAAATCTGTCTAAATCTGTGTTAGTGAGCACTTCTCCTTTGCCGAGATAATCCATCCACCTCACAGGTGTGGCATATCAAGATGCTGATTAAACAGCATGATTATTGCACAGGTGTGCCTTAGGCTGGCCGCAATAAAAGGCCACTCTATAATGTGCAGTTTTACTGTATTGGAGGGGTTGGGGGTCCGAAAACCAGTCAGTATCTGGTGTGACTACCATTTGCCTCATGCAGTGTAACACATCTCCTTCACATAGAGTTGATCGGGCTGTTGATTGTGGCCTGTGGGATGTTGGTCCACTCCTCTTCAATGGCTGTGCGAAGTTGCTGGATATTGGCAGGAACTGGAACATGCTGTCGTATATGCCAATCCAGAGCATCCCAAACATGCTCAATGGGTGACATGTCTGGTGAGTATGCTGGCCATGCAAAAACTGGGATGTGTTCAGCTTTTAGGAATTGTGTACAGATCCTCATGCTGCAACATGAGGTGATGGTCGTGGATGAATGGCACAACAATGGGCCTCAGGATCTCGTCACGATATCTCTGTGCATTCAAAATGCCATCAATAAAATGCACCTGTGTTCATTGTTCATAACATACGCCTGCCCGTACCATAACCTCAAAACCACAATGGGCCACTCAATCCACAAAGTTGACATCAGCAAACCACTCACCCACACAACGCCATACACGCTGTCTGCCATCTGCCCTGTATAGTGAAAACCGGGATTCATCCGTGAAGAGAACACCTCTCCAAAGTGCCAGACGCCTTCGAATGTGAGCATTTGCCCACTCGAGTCGGTTACGAAGACGAACTCCAGTCAGGTCGAGACCCCGATGAGGACGACGAGCATGCAGATGAGCTTCCCTGAGACAGTTTCTGACAGTTTATGCAGAAATTCTTTGGTTATGCAAAACGATTGTTGCAGCAGCTGATCAGATGATCTTGGAGGTGAAGATGCTGGATGTGGAGGTCCTGGGCTGTTGTGGTTACACGTGGTCTGCGGTTGTGAGGCCGGTTGGATGTACTGCCAAATTCTCTGAAACACCTTTGGAGACGGCTTATGGTAGAGAAATGAACATTCAATTCACGGGCAACAGCTCTGGTGGACATTCCTGCAGTCAGCATGCCAACTGCACGCTCCCTCAAAACTTGCAATATCTGTGGCATTGTGCTGTGTGATAAAACTGCACATTTTAGAGTGGCCTTTTATTGTGGCCAGCCTAAGAAACACCTGTGAGGTGGATGGATTATCTCGGCAAAGGAGAAGTGGTCAATAACACAGATTTAGACAGATCTGTGAACAATATTTGAGAGAAATAGGCCTTTTGTGTACATAGAAAAGTCTTAGATCTTTGAGTTCAGCTCATGCAAAATGGAGGCAAAAACAAAAGTGTTGCATTTATGATTTTGGTCAGTGTAGTTTTATGATTTGCTATTTCCCAAAGTCATAGTTCCAACAAATATTCGGAAACAGCATCGCAAACTTTTCTTGCTAGTATCAGCTAACTATAGTTGCAGTTTCCATCATTACTAACATACTAAATGATTCTGTGTTTCGAAAACCATAGATTCAGTTATGATTCGCAAACAGCATCGCTAAGCTGTGTGGCTTGAACTACAGCTTTTTTAGTATTAGCTAACTATGATTGCTAATTTGGTCTTTACCAACACAGTTCTATGATTCGTAAACAAAGTTTCTTGTTAGTATTAGCTAACTGTGATTGCGAATTCAGTCGTTACAAACATAGTTCTACAATTTGTTATAGTTCCAACAAACATTCGTAAACAGCATCTAAAGATTGTATGGTCAGAACTACAGCTCTCGACTTGTGATTTGAAGCATACTATCTTGTTAATATTAGCTAACTACAATCACAAATTTGGTTGTTACCAACATAGTTCTACAACATGTTGTTTCAGAAACCATAGTTCCAATGAACATTCGTAAACAGCATCGCAAAGCTTTGTAGATAGAACTACACCACTGGACCTGTGGTTAAAAGCACAGTTTCTTGTTAGTATTAGCTAACTATAGTCACAAATTCAGTTGTTACCAACACAGTTGTACGATTTGTGTTTTCCCAATATCATAGTTTCAACAAACATTTGCAAACAGCATCAAAAAGTTGTGTGGTTGGAACTACAGCTCTTTTCCTGTGGTTAGAGGCAGAGTTTCTTGTTAGTATTAGCTAATTTTGGTCACAAATGCAGTCTCTATCAATGTAGTTCTACGATTTGCTATTTTCCGAAATCATAGTTCCAATGAACAGTCGTAAACAACATTGTAATGTTGTGTGGTTGGAACTACAGCTCCTGACCTGTTATTAGAAACATAGTTTCTTATTAGAATTAGCTAACTACAATTGCAAATTTGGTTGTTACCAACATAATCTATGTTTTCCTGTTTTGGAAACCATAGTCCCAATGAACATTTGTGAATAGCATCGTAAAGTGCAAAATGTGGTACTTTAAGATGATACTCTGTTTGTTTGTTCAACAAATTGGTAAAGCTAATTTGCTACATCTGCCACTCAAATCAAAAATGTAATAATTTGAAAACTTTTTTTTTTTTAAAAACTGGCTAGCTTACTTATAGATATTTCTGCATATTATAGATGTCTTTGTATAAGAAGTATTTTAACATCCAAAAATGACACACAGTAGCTTTCAACATGCATCCATGCATTTTGCATTACTGTGTATAACTATATATAGACAATTTGAAGTGGACTTACTGATGCAAAAAGACATTTTCATGATGATATTCACTCATGAGGTCTGCATTTGGCTCAGACTGGGGTTACATTGACAGGAACATGCCACAAGACAAGCAAAAGTCAGAATACTCAACTTCCTACCAGGTGAAGGCAGTTCATACTCCACTTCCAGCACGACGCGCTCGCCTACGTTCTTTAACAAACTGATGATCTCGTCATGACGCAGCTTGGTCAGGTTGATACCATTGACTGACTTGATGTAGTCGCCCACATTGAGCTGATCGCTCCTGAGACACATTGAAACGCAACTCAATCACAAAATAATACTTAGGATTATGGGTTTGTTCAAATCCCTAAGCCTACTATTAGCAGTAGTGAAACTTTTTTATATTGTAATTACAGAAAATATAGTAGTTAAACAGTTTAGCTAATAACTGGTCCACCATTTATGTTGAACAATGTAAAAGTTGGACTGTCCAATCTTTGAAGAAATTAGCTTTGTTAGCATAACATAGAGGAATTAGCAAGATAACGTGGGATGGTCCAGAAACACTTTCCGTCAATGGTCAAAAACATAGAAAACATAATTATGTTTTGAATGGGAAGTAAATGCAAAGTGAGAACTCCTTATCTGCTGTTGAACACCCCACAGGGAGTATAAATATGCTCATTTAGATGCTAATTAGACAAATGAATGCTATTCATTCCCTTTTGTCCTCTGGGCGTACATGCGCTAGCACAATGATGCCTGACAAAAATGTATCATCAGCCCAGATGCACTCCATAACATCCTCACACCAGCCACAAGGAAAGAAGAAACAACTGAAGATGGGAAAACTTTCACATCACTGAAATGAGTTTAACCAAAAGTATGAGGAAAAAGAAATTTAACAACTATTTATCAAATTCCCTTCTTTATTTCTAAGGCTCATAACTTACTATACCTACATGTGAACAGCGCTTCTAGCTATACGCTTGATTTTACGCACTGTTGCGTTCCGAAATGTGTTGTAATGCGACAGAAGTATGCACAGCATGAATTAGCTGCTTCTGTAGCTACTGTTATGGCATAAGAACAGTTTGAATCTTGATAAGCAAGTTAGCTAGCTTGTTAGCTAGTTAAATTGTTGCTAGCTAATATCATAAATATTTGAAGCTAATTCTATTGACCACTTGAACATTGATGCTTGTTACGACCACAGTATCACAAAGACAGTAATGCTAATGTTAAATAAGTATTGTAAGGTAACATGTTGCTACATTAGCGAACATTAGCATAAATTAACCCAGATAGCACATGTATGTCTGCAAGATGTCTGTTAAAGATCTCTTGATCTGGAGAGCATCTGCTGTGTACAAACGTCTGATGGACGTCTGTAAGATGTCAGTTTTACATACATTCTAAATCATAAACATCTTAAAGACATCTAATAGATGTCTATTTGAGATCTGATAGGTCTTCCAGATGTAAATGCAGATGTCAAATAGACATCTCCATGATGCATGTGTGCTATCAGGGTCTGCTGTGTACAAACGTCTGACAGACGTCTGTAAGATGTCAGTTTTACATACATTCTAAATCATAAACATCTTAAAGACATCTAATATACATCTATTTGACATCTAATAGAAAACGTCCAATAGACGCATTGCAGATGAGCAAACTACGTAAAAAATGTCTTTGCAGATGTAAATGCAGACGTCAAATAGACGTCTCTGAGATGTACGTGTGCTATCAGGGTTGATATGGAAAGCACCTGCTGTGTACAAACATCTGCCGGATGTCTGTAAGATGTCAGTTTTACATACATTCTAAATCATAAACATCTTAAAGAATTCGAATACACGTCTATTTGATATCTGATAGGAAACGTCCTACAGACGTATTGCAGATGAGCAAACAATCTAAAAAACATGTCTTCCAGATGTAAATGCAGATGTCTAATAGACATCTCGTTCATGTATGTGTGCTATCAGTGTCTGCTGTGTACAAACGTCTGACAGACATCTTTCAGATGTCAGTTTTACATACATTCTAAATCATAAACATTTTAAAGAAATCAAATATACGTCTATTTGACATCTGATAGGAAACGTCCTATAGACGTATTGCAGCAAACACTCTAATAAGTACGTCTTATGTAAATGCAGACGTCAAATGGATGTCTTCATGATGTACGTGAGCTATCAGGGACGTGCTTTTATGGTTAGTTTTCTTTTTCAGGTCAGCTACTGTAATGCCAGAAGAACAGTTGCTAAGTGAGTTAGCTAAAGCTAGTTAAATTGTAGCCAGCTAATAGCATGAATATTTAAAGCTAATTCTATTGACCACTTGAGGACTGAGGCTTCCCAGATAGCACACGTACGTCTGCAAGATGTCTGTTAAAGATCTCTTGATCTGGAAAGCATCTGCTGCGTACAAACATCTGACAGACATCTGTAAGATGTCAGTTTTACATACATTCTAAATCATAAACATCTTAAAGACATCTAATAGACGTCTATTTGACATCTGATAGGAAACGTTCTATAGACGTATTGCAGATGAGCAAACAATCTAAAAAACATGTCTTCCAGATCTATAGGATGTTTCCCATCAGATGTCAAATAGACGTCTATTTGACATTTGATGGGAAACGTCCTATAGACATATTGCAGATGAGCAAACAATCTAAAAAATATGTCTTGCAGATATAAATGCAGACGTCAAATAGACGTCTCCGAGATGTACCTGTGCTATCAGGGTTGTTACTACCTCAGTAACACAAAATAAGTAATGCTAATGTTAAGTAAGTAACAAAGTAACATGTACATGTCGTTACATTAGCAAGCATTAGCATAAATTAAGTGCTTCTATGGTCAGTTTTCTCTTTCACGTCAGCAACTGTAATGGCAGAAGAACAGTTTAAATATTGCTAAGCAAGTAAGCTAAGCTAATTCTATCAACCACTTGAGTATGGATGCTTATTACTACAAGAGTAACACAAAAACAATAATTTTAATGGTAAGTAAGTAACAAAAAGCAACGTGTATGTGTTGCTACATTAGTGAGCATAAGCATAAATTAAGTGCTTATATGGTCAGTTTTCACTTTCAGGTCAGCAACTGTAACAGTTTAAATCTGCTGAGTAAGATAACTAAAAGTACTTAAATTGTTGATATGTTTAGCTTCTAAATTAATATTGTTTAATAGCACATCAGATCAAGTGATCGTTAACATATCTTGCAGACGTACATGTGCTATCTGGGATATTTTTTTTTTAGAGTGTTTGCTCATCTGCAATACATCTATAGGACGTTTTCTACCAGATGGCAAATAGACGTCTATTAGATGTCTTTAAGATGTTTATGATTTAGAATGCATGTAAAACTGACATCTTACAGACGTCTGTCAGATATTTGTACACAGATATTTGTACTTTCCAGATCAAGTGATCTTTAACAGACATCTTGCAGACATACATGTGCTATCTGGTAATGGTAAAAATAAGATGCAATTTGAAGGTGTGACATTTTACTACACAAAACTGTTCTGTCATGTTTCGAAATGTGTCAGAACACAAGTCCTAATGCCACTAGCCAGCATTATTGTGAATGAGCTGCTGCAATAATCAGTTTTCTTCTAGTTTCTTATTAGATAATGTAAATAATGCTCAAAAAAAAGAAGTTTGTAAGGTAAATGAACAATGAACTTCACATTTACAACGTAACACAAGTACATGTAGCCACATTAGTGAGGATTAGCACACTTTGGAGATGTTAGGTGACCACTTTCTAATTCTGTGATTGGCTGATAAAGGTAATGAGTTATTTTCTGCATGATGTCAGCCCTAGTGCTCACCTAGCCGCCAGTCCACCCGGCCGCAGGTTGGAGACGCGTGGTTTGCCGTCCTTGTCTGTGCCGCCCGAGATGGTGAGACCTAAAGTGCTTCCTTCCTTCTTAATCAGCTCAACCAGCGTAACACCACGCAGTTCTTCAGGCCAGAAACACAACAGACAAACACACACACGCACATACATAAGAGACAAAAGTCGGCAGCATGTTATTACTCATCCCATCACTCAGATGGTCTCTGATATTATATTGGATATGCAAATGAGGTGCATTTACTCTCATCTAACTAAAGATAAGAAACTTTGTGAATTCTCAATATTAAGATTTCTCCAGATTGTTTTAAGATGTTACACCACAACTAACTTACACTAATCTTCGATTCACGCTGTGACTATATGAATTCTTAAACAGAAAATCCAAACCAAGAGGCACATAAAAGAAAACATCTATCACACGCCAGTAGTGCAGCAGAAATTGGGATGCTACACTTTCCTCTGGAATCCAACTGTGTCACGAAATCTCTCACAGAGTCTAATCTAATCACGCCAATGCCTGTGTGGGTTTAAATGTGAACAGATTGGAACTACAATGTTTTCCACAAGTAAAAATGTAATGGACCGTTCGCATGCATTTAGCCAAGTCTTTTCAAACTTTGATAATGATTCCTGTAATATCAGTTCTGAGAAAGCTTTATTCTGGCAGTATGTTTTGGTAACATTTTCTTTAAAAGAATATTATATTATATTATATTATATTATATTATATTATATTATATTATATCATATTCGAAATTGAGATTTATACATCATCTGAAATCTGAATAAAAAAGCTTTCCATTGATGGATGTATGCTTATTAGCATTGGACAATATTTGGCCAAGATACAACTACTTAAAATTCTGGAATCTGAGGGCGCAAAAATACCAAAATATTGAGAAAATCACCTTTAAAAGTTGTCCAAATGAGTTCTTAGCAATATGTATTACTAATCAAAAATTATGTTTTGATATATTTACATTAGAAAATTTACAAAATATCTTCATGGAACATGATCTTTACTTAATATCCTAATGATTTTTGGCATAAAAGAAAGATTGATAATTTTGACCCATACAATGTATTTTTGGCTATACCCATACTACCTACTTACTTACGACTGGTTTTGTGGTCCAGGGTCACGTATTATATTATATTATATTATATTATATACATTCAAGCAGCAACTCCTGTTTCTGCAAATGTAGTCAGTTAACATTTTTAAGTTTAATTTAAGTTTGGCGTCAATAAAAAATTGTATTTATTATTAATTAATTAATTTACTTATTTAAAAGTAAATACCTTTATTTAGCAAGGATACATTAAATTGATCAAAAAATTTAACGCAAAGACATTAATATTGTCACAAAAGATTTATATTTAAAATAAACACTGTTATTTTAAACCTTTTTAACAAAAAAAAAAAAAAATAATAATAATAATAATAATATATATATATATATATATATATATATATATATATATATATATATTATATATATATATATATATATATATAATATATTTATTAAGGACAGGGTTGCCAAGTCCGCAGTTTTCATGCGGAATTAAGCTACTTTTAAACTCGTTGGGCTTATTTTTTCCCCCTGCGGGTTAATGGTTAAACATATTGCTTAAAGTATATTTGACTGAAATGCTTGTACCAAAATATTTTATATTCTACCAATAATAAAACTGTGGTCGATGTTAAGTTTTGTGACCATTGGAATAGTTTTGTTATGCAGACCTGGCAACCCTGATAAAGGAGAACAACAGTAACAAAAAGAAATTAAATTATATTCAAGTAGACAAAAAAAAAAAAAAGTTTTTTTAAAATTTCACAATATTATTTTTCTGCATTTTTAAGCAAATTATTGCAGCTCTGGAGACCATAAGAGGTTTCTTTCTCCAAATATAAATTTAAAAATACATTTTCCTTTAGTATTAGTTTTGCATGAAAAAGTCACAGTAGGTTTCATTAAAGATATAGTTAAATGAAATTAAATACAAGTCAAATGTAAAATAACCTTTGAAAATTTCTGTTCTGCTTTTAAGACGTTGTTTTGAAACTTTTCCAAAGTCACACTTTAAGTTGACTCAGCTAATCCAATTAGTTTTAAAGAAGAAAGAGGTCTTGGATCAGCAAGCGCTTGCAGCTAGCAGAATGACTCAGACAGACACTTCTCAAGAACCGCAGGAAACATCTGGATAAAGCTGTAACAACACCCTCAAACCCCCAGTGTTCTCCGTCTCAAACAGCCATCCAAACCAATGTGGCAAGAAGAACTCAAACATCCCCAATGGGGAGAGACAGACACGATCCCCAAGATCAAAAGACGCTGAAGGAGAGGAGCGGCTGGCTCTCGCTAGGAGGATTTGCGCGGGCACAAACAGACGGCATAGAAAGAGAGTCAGGCATACCTGGGATGCTTTGTCTTCTGGATGTGAGCGAGTTGTCTGGCCCCGTCGAGTCCTTGTTCCCCTTAGAGTACGGCCCATCATCTGCCAGGCGAGAGACACAGAATCAACTAAAAGACCTCAGAGAAAACAGTCCACCCTAAACTGTGAAAAATCAGCTGTCGTCAAAGAAAGTATGTTCTTTCATATAAAACACAACTGATGAGTGAATCCCATAAAATCTGTCAAGAGGGTGTCTCTCTCTCTCTCTCTCTCTCTCTCTCTCTTTCCATCACTAATTAACATAAAAATATAGCAAAAACCCATTAATTCATATTAACTAGAATGGAGATTGTATTACACCTCAATCACCTTTTTATTCATAGACAGATGAACTGTATCTTTTTGACTGCAGTGAGTATTAGCAACCAGAGACATGCTAATGAGAATTTCTGTCATCTATTGACAGTAATAATCACAGAAACACAATCATTCTTCATAGAAAACATTTGCGTGACAAACGTCTTTCGGATTGTTTTCTGTCAAGTCGAATGCCTGAGTGCACTTGCTTCATTTGGAGCAGATAAAATATTCATGAGCAGCATAGTTTTAATCTCTTCAAAGTTTCTACATAAATTAGGATTTTCCCCTTGTGCACTGGGCTCATCAGCGCTAAACGTCTCTGGAGCTTCCTTACGCTTGGCACAATTCACTTCATCTTTTCACGCCAGCAGGACAAACACTATTAATGTATTCAGCCAAAAGAAGGAAACACCTGTTGCCTCCATTGTTATGATACTAATAAGCTCATAAACGTTCGCTTGCGAGTTTCCTTTAAATCAAAGAAAAGTCTATAAGGAATACTTCACCTAAAAATAAAAAAATCTGCCATTTACTCTCCCTCATATGTCAATCCAAACCTGTGTAACTTTATTTATTTATTTAATATATATATATATATATATATATATATATATATATATATATATATATATATATAAGCCGGAGTTCAAGTGTGCAGAAGACAGTAACGAAAAAAAAAAAAAAAAAAACAAATACAAAAAAAACCCAAAACACTCAACCAAAACAAAACACACAAAATGAAATAAAAAACACAAAACAAAACTAAAAACAAACAAAATGAAACAAAAAAAAACAACAACAAAAAGAAGCAAAAAAACAAAAGCAAAAGACAAAACAAAAAAACAACCAAAACAAAGCACAAAGCAAAATACCACAAAACAAAATAAAAAACACAACAAAAACAAACCAAACGAAACCAAGGGCAACAACAACTGTAAAAAAAAAAAACAAAAAAAAAAAAACAACAACACACACACAACAAAATTAAACAAAACACACACAAACAAAATGACACAAAACATAAACATGCAACACAAACAAAACAAAGCAAAAGCAACAACAACAAATGTAATAAATAAATTAATTAATAAACAAAACACAACGAAATGAAACAAAACACAAACAAAAAATTTTAATAAAACACACCCACACCCCCACACACTAAAACAAACAAAATTAAAACCAAACAAAAACAAAAGACAAAACAAAAAACACAACCAAACCAAACAAAACAACAAAAATAAACCACAAAAAAATATTATGAAACAAAATGACACAAAACATGAACAAAAACAAAACACACAAAAACAACAACAAAAACACAACAAAACAAAAAATAAAAGACACAATACAAAACAAAAAAGAAAAGACACAATACAAAACAAAATGAAGCTAAACAAAAAATACACAAATAAATAAACAACAACAACAACAAAAACCAACACAAAAAACAACCAAAATGAAACCAAACAACAAAAACAACAAAAATGTAACAAAACAAAAGGCAAAACAAAAAAAATCCCTAACAAAACATGAAAAGAAACAAAATGACACAAAATATAAACAAAAACACAGCAAAAACAAAACATAAAATGAAACAAAACAAACCAAAAACAAAAATGTAACAAAACAAATAAGAAAAACAGAAGACAAAACAAAAAACAACCAAAACTAAACACACAAAACAAAATTAAACAAAACAACATAAACAAAAAAGACAAAACAAAAACACAACAAAACAAAACACAAAACTAAACAAAAAAACACAAAAACAAAATGAAACAAAACACACAACAAAACAAAATTAAACAAAACAACATAAACAAAAGACAAAACAAAAACACAACAATACACACAAAATGAAACAAAAATGAAACAAAAAAAATAAATGAAAAAATTACAACCAAAACAAAATGAAATGATACAAAACAAAAACACAACAAAACAACATATAATAATGAAAGAGAACAGCATAAAAACACAAACAAAATGAAATAAAACAAAAAATTAAACATAACAAAAAAGACAAAATTAAAATACAACAAAACTAAAAACAATCAAACCAAAACAAAACAGACAAAAAACAGCAACAACAATAAAAACAAAACAAAACAAAAAAAACACAACAAAAAGGAAACAAAACAACAAAAACTGAACGCAAAACACAACCAAAACAAAACACACAAAATGAAACAACAACAAAGCACAACAACAACAAAAACAACAGAAAACAAAATCAACAACCTAAACACAAAGTGAAATAAAACAAAATGTACATACATACAATAATAATAATAATAATAATAATAATAATAATAATAATAATAATGTAGATAACAACTGGGGCTGTCAAGGACAATATATAGTGTTAAAATCTACTGTGTCATAAGGCTTGGGAATATATCAAATATACTGCAATTCACTAGATTTAGAACTTACAACATATTTTTACTATAAGGAAAAGAACACCTAGAACAATCTACTAAACATGTCCTTTTGTTTTCAACTAAAAAAGTAGGTCTTGGAAGGTTTGGAATGACAAGAGGATGAACAAAGTATGACAAAACTTTCATTTTGAGGTGAAATATTTAATATTGCACAAACAGAAACTCTCACAAGCCCATTACGATGAAGGGAACCTGCAGTGAATGAAGAATCTGGCAGGAGTTTGCAGTGATGACTCTAAGATACCATCACCTGACTGAAGTTATGCTGCATGAGGCGGTAAGGGTTTGTTGTCAGAAGATAAGACTCTTCCAGCAGCAGTTATAAGGATATTTTCTGTATAGCAGATATGTGCTTGTCCATAATACTGTACACAGTGTAAGCTGATATGAAGGCCAGAAACATCTACTTTTCAACCTTACTTGTAACATATTTTCTTCAAAATAAAAACATTATTGAAAAGAAAAGCAACCTATTTAGTAAAACCTTTATAAATCTCAGCTTTATAACATATTTTTAAGTAAGAGTGTTCTGGGGGGCTTTAGCATGTTAGCTCATTTCTATGCAGTTGTTGTAGTATTCTGAGGGACTTTTAGCATGATTAGCATGATCATCTAAGTTGCTACACCATGTCCTAACACAGACACGGCACAGCACAAATTCTAAGGTTTTTTTTTGTTTGTTTGTTTTTTTTTTTAATCAAGTGTCCTAACCCAGATAGTACACATACATCTGCAAGATGTCTGTTAAAGATCACTTGATCTAGAAAGCATCTGATGTGTACAAACATCTGACAGGTGTTTTACATACATTTTAAATCATAAACATCTTAAAGACATCTAATAGACGTCTATTTGACATCTGATAGGAAATGTCCTATAGACGTTTTGCAGATGAGCAAACACTAAAAAATACGTCTTCCAGATGTAAATGCAGATGTCAAATAAACGTCTCTGTGATGTATGTGTGCAATCACGGAACCATCCATGGTGGCAATACATGACAAGCAACAAATGACTCCATTTAAGAAACTGTACTATTTCTGCAACAATGAAGCTGGAATACAGTATACTATGACAATCCAGATAGCACACGTGCATCTGCAAGATGGCTGTTAAAGATCACTTGATGTGGAAAGCATCTGCTGTGTACAAACGTCTGACAGACGTCTGTATGATGTCAGTTTTACAAACATTCTAAATCATAAAAATCTTAAAGACATCTAATAAACATCTAATTGACATCTGATAGGAAACGTCCTGTAGACATATTGCAGATGAGCAAACTACGTAAAAAATGTGTCTTGCAGATGTAAATGCTATCAGGGAAGATGTCTGTTAAAGATCACTTGAATTAGAAAGCATCTGCTGTGTACAAACGTCTTACAGATGGCTGTATGATGTCAGTTTTACATACATTCTAAATCATAAACATCTTAAAGACATCTAATACATGTCTATTTGACATCTAATAGGAAATGTCTTGAAGACATATTGCAGATGAGCAAACAGTAAAAAAGTTTTCTAGATGTAAATGCAGATGTCAAGTAGAAGTCTCTGATAGCACACATTCATCTCAGAGATGTCTATTTGATCTCTGTATTTACATCTGCAAGACATTTTTTAGAGTGTTTGCTCATCTGCAATACGTCTACAGAATATCTCCTATCAGATGTCAAATAGACGTCTATTAGATGTCTTGAAGACGCTTATGATTTAGAATGTATGTAAAACTGACATCTTACAGATGTCTCCCTGATAGCACATGTACATCTCAGAGACATCTATTTGACGTCTGCATTTACATCTGCAAGACGTATTTTTTACGTAGTTTGCTCATCTGCAATACATCTATAGGAGGTTTCCTATCAAATGTCAAATAGACGTCTATTAGATGTCTTTAAGATGTTTGTCATTTAGAATGTATGTAAAACTGACATCTTACAGACGTCTGCCAGACGTTTGTACACAGCAGATACTTTCCAGATCAAGAGATCTTTAACAGACATCTTGCAGACGTACATGTGCTATCTGGGTTCCTAATTCAAGTGATCTTTAACAGACATATTGCAGACGTACGTGTGCTATCTGGGTGTGCTATCAGGGAGACGTCTATTTGACGTATGCATTTACATCTGCAAGACGTATTTTTTTTTAGAGTGTTTGCTTATCCGCAACACGTCTATTGGACGTTTCCTATCAGATGTCAAATAGACGTCTATTAGATGTCTTGAAGATGTTTATGATTTAGAATTATGTAAAACTAACATCTTACAGACGTCTGTCAGACGTTTGTACACAGCAGATGCTTTCCAGATCAAGTGATCTTTAACAGACATCTGGCAGACGTACAGTACGTGTGTATCAGGGACATGAGTATCAGGGTGTGGCTTTCTGAGGGATTTGTAGCATGATTTGCACATTTCTATACTGCTTTTACGGGTTTCTGCAGGATTTGTTTGGCATGATTAGCACATTACTATACTTCTTTTATGGGTTTCTAGGGAGTTTTTAACATGATTAGCACAATACTACACTTCGTTTATAGATTTCTAAGAGGTTTTGTCATGATCAGCACAGTATTATACAGTTTTTAATAGGTTTCTGGGGACTTTTTAGCATGATTAGTACACTGCTTTTATGCTTAAGTCAAAGAAGCCAACCCTCAAATCTCATTTATATTCAGGTCTGTAGATTGTTTTATTCCCTTCTTTAATGTCAGTCTGTTGTAGATTTTTCACAAATAGGTTGTGTGCCAAAGTTTATCACTTAAGCCTTAGCAAACAGCACTAAAAAACATAATTCAAACTAAAGCCTGTTCTGTTTTGACGTTGACTGTTTTTCGCTGAACTGCACACCTCAAAACACAACATCATTAGTACAAGATGCAGTAATACATTCAAGCTCCTGCAGTCGTGAATTCCCTTATGTGACATGTTGTGTGACCGAACCAAATAAAAACGGAATAAAATACCTTGTGCCACTCGCCAAAGGAGGACAGAATGAAACCAGACAAGTGCAAAAATAAAATTGTACATGCCTTCATGAGAATGTAAGGACAGTCTGCGGGGAGCAATCTAAAGTGTTTATTGTTGTATTTGTGAAAGCTATTACTGACAGGGCTCAACGGTGGGATTAGCCTCCAGCTCTAGCACAAGACCAAACCAACGAAACTCCCTCCCAGCCGGCAGAAAACTCCAGCGTATCGGCATTCACTGTGATGAGCAGCATTCGTCTAATCCGCTCGCTCGAGGGTTTTGGAAACCTTCACGAGTCACCTATCAAAGGAAGCGATTTAGCTGTGACGGGTACCTAACTCGCAAAGCACCGAGTCATCTGTTTTTGTCATGCACCGAAGTGCCACTGCACAAAAAGAGGTAAATAAAATAAAAAAATCCTAGCTTAACCTCAAGGGCCTGAACGAAAACTGAAAACTAAAAAATAAATAAAATAAAATAAAATAAAATATATAATCATTCTTGCATTAGCAAATACTACTAATAAATACACATTACAGAACACAATACTAAATTACTACAACAATATGCAGATCATGATACACCATAAACTGTTGTATTCAAAGACTATTGTGAATGCAGGCTATTCGGAAAGAATGGCATTTATCAAATCTTTTTTAAAGTAAACCGCTTAAATGAATGGCTCTAATTAAGCTGAAGATACGGTAGCTATAATCTGAGAGAGCTTGAGTCTCTCTTTGTTTAAACTCCACATGTCCTCCAGTAATTACTCCCCATTATCAGCACCAAACAGCCAGAAGCTTCACCCAGGAAAGGAACCTGCAACTTGGGTGATATGTGCTACACACACTGATTGCAAACATACCTCACACATTCAGACTTTCTAAGAAAAAGCAACAAAACGCACACACACACAGTAGTAACTAATCTTGCAAACTCAATGCACATCCTCAACCACATTTACATACAAAGGCTTTTCTCGCACACACATGGTACAATTGATCACACGACGTCATCTTGGCTGATCAATGATGCAAGAAAACTACGGTGCAAAACAAACAGAAGGAGCGATTTCAACAAAACTCATTGTTGCAATAATAACAATATGTAAGATTTTTGTAATAAAATATATGAAAACCACTTATTTTTTATATATAATAAATTATTAGACCGAGCAAAAACACAATAAATGCGAAACAAAATATTTGCTTTTGGAGGTAAATGCCTGCTGTTTGGGAACGCAGCTGTGTAAGAAGGTTCTGGGAGGCAGTTATACAGAAGCCCATAGCCTTGTGGGCAAGTGCGCCAACATATAGCGCCATTGCGCTATGGGCGTCCCGAGTTCGAATCCCGTCGTCGCAGACCTTTCCCGATCCCCCCCTCGCTTCATTTCTATCCTGTCACAATAAGGGCAAAATACACCAAAAATAAATACATACTTTGACAACAGACTTTACTTAGGACATTTCAGAATAACAACATTTTTATATATCGGTCCGCTGGATAGTCATGTTACGTCACCCCATCGCGTAAAGCCAGATATTTTTTTGATGCGCGTGGAGGAATTTATTCAGCAACTTCATTTCCATCTCCCTTTTCGCATTAACCCTTTTTCGCATGAGTCAAAAACCACCTCAAGCAAGCGTAAAAACTTTTTTGCGAATTAAGGGATTTTCTACATTTTACTGCATAGATAGCACATGTATGTCTGCAAAATGCCTGTTAAAAGATCACTTGATCTGCTGCGTACAAACATCTGCCAGATGTCTATAAGGTGTCAGGTTTATATACATTCTAAATCATAAACATCTTTAAGACATCTAATAAACATCTGTTTGACATCTGATAGGAAACGTCCAATAGACGTATTGCAGATGAGCAAACACTCTAAAAAATGTCTTCTAGATGTAAATGCATCTTATATTTTTAATAGTGCTGTCAATCGGTTAAAAAAATAACTAATTAATAGCAATTTTTTTCTGAAATTAGTCATGATCAATCACGATTAATCCCACATAACAGTAAAGTTTTTAAATATACTTTTAGACTGCAATAATTTTACATTCAATCTTCAAATTAATGTAGAGACAACATACAGACAGTATATTTTTAATGTTTCTTAAATATATATTTTATGACTGAAGGTGAGTATCACTAATACCAATAACGATTTCGATTTTTCGATTCCAATAACACAAGTCAATAAAAAATTAGGTCAAACATTTTTATTCTGTATTTTTACAAAGATTTCTGTTGCAGCTGAATAACATGAGCAAAAATCAGCAGCCTACAGAACACTTAGGCCTAAAAGGAACTTCTGTCTATGGTTTTTAACAAAAACTACAGCAAAAACAACTAGACTAACATAAATTTCAAACATTAAATTGTTAAGGACAAGTAAACAGACAGTAATAAAATGGGATCAAGCAAATAAATGTGCGATAGCATAAATAAATCCAACTGAACAAATTACAGGTACAGAAATTTAAATCAAAAGCTTAAAAAAACTGCATAGTTTTCTTTTTATAAATAAAAAATACAGATTAATGCTCATTAAAGTTACGAAAGATATTCAGTTAAGATCAGTGAATGATTTTTTGTTCTTCGATTAACATCCAATATAACAGGCAGGCAGCACGTTTATTAGGCTGCTGTCTGTTTAACACTGAAGGCATGCGGATCTAAAAATACTGTTACACATGCGTTTTCTTTCTCATCTGTTTACTTTCACTTTCTGACAAAAAACGGCTGTGTTTATGATAATATACTGACGTATTTTTGTGCATATTGGGCGGTAAATGTTAAAGAGAAGTCAGATCAGGCCCGGAACGACCATTTCTGCAGTGGAAATGCACGGGACGGTTCGAGAAAGGGCACAGGCCGGGAACCCGCACCGGGACCGCCGTTCACTGTGCTCGCACTTCAGATGTGTGCGCTGCACACGAACAGTGCGCAAGTTATATCCCTTCCTGTGCTTAAAACATTTGATTTTAAACTTTAAAATCACATTAAAATGCGAATGCAGGAATCACTATTTGGAAATTTGGAATCTCTTCTAAAATGGAATGAGTTCTCGATACCCAACACTACTGATGTCTATAAGTTCTTTTTTTCCTAATAATTAACCATTAAAAATGCGCATCAAAATGCGTTTTTTTTAAAAGCTAAACTTCTTTTAACTTAAGCATTGCATCTTTAGAACGCAATGTCATGATGCGAATATGAGATAAGTGCAATATTTATATTTAACATTGCTTTAGATCCTTTTACCACGTAAAAATGCAGAGTTTCAAGATTGATTGGCAAACATAAACAACCTACAGTTAAACCATATCTACACTGGACATAAGCATAAAATAAAGTTCACATTCTAACTGACAACACTCAAATGTTAAGGATATAATTTAAAACAGAAAAGGAAAAAATCTGACGCCTAACATCCATATATGCCATGACTGTGAAATAGCAGCATTGTTTAAACCTACTGGAAAAGGCTTTTAAAACACTGTCACACTAACCACCATAATCATCCAGGGTCTTGTTCAGAAATGCTTTCAAGGAGCTGAAACCATACCAGCGGGGGCGTGTGTGCTTGGGAACATCACGGCAGCGAGGTTTCACCACTCTTATGTCTCGGCCTCCGAAATTAATGTTCCTTGAAATCATGTGGAGGTGAATAAGAACTGGCATTTTAGATCAAAGCACGTTTGCACAAAACACCAATGCAGGTTGCCCTGCGAGCTGCGCCACGGGACGTCGTCATTATGCATGTTGACACTGTGGGGCGATGTGTGGAATTTTACAGGGTTTCTGGGCATGAATGTACCAGGACTGAAAGCTTTCCGGATCAATTTGGGTTTAGGGAGTTGGGTCATTTTAAGTTCAGCACTCCTGAGAGATGTTCCTTAAATAAGTGTTCTAGTAAACTTACTCAGTTGCAATTGGGTAA
Organism: Cirrhinus mrigala; assembly: GCA_036247105.1. NCBI lineage: Eukaryota > Metazoa > Chordata > Actinopteri > Cypriniformes > Cyprinidae > Cirrhinus > Cirrhinus mrigala. Next base: position 9,641,441 of record CM070028.1, read on the forward strand.
TGATCCAAACCTTGTCATTATGATGTTCTTGAAGCTTTCTGAAAGCCTAAACCTTGATGGAAGGGTATTTGGCAAAAGGGTTAATTGCCTATGAAAGCACTCAACCTGTCATCGTTTTGTTTTAAATATCCATTTGTTTAATGTAATGCAATCGCGCTTAGCAATATTTACAGGTACATTAACCCAAACCAGTACTTTAAAGTACACCATTAAGCCTCACAGCTGCCAATCACGTCCTTTCATGTGTGCACAGCTGTTCCTTTTAAATATGCATCGGACGTGCTTTGGACTAAACAAATAGGATGACTTTCAAAGCAAGCATGCTAATTAGCATTGCAGTGAGGAAAAGTGAAGATTTTAGACTGTGCTACCTACCTAGACAACATTTGACAGGTCGCTGTTGCAAAATGTACGTTGCAACCTTATGCTTTTATGTTTTTATTATAGCCTATTATGCATTGCGACAAGCCTAGAGAAAACCTACATCCAACCCTGATAGCACACATACATCACGGAGATGTCTATTTGACGTCTGCATTTACATCTGGAAGGCATATTTTTTTAAGTGTTTGCTCATCTGCAATATGTCTATAGGATGTTTCCTATCAGATGTCAAATAGACGTCTATTAGGTGTCTTTAAGAGGTTTATGATTTAGAATGCATGTACAACTGACAACTTTCAGACGTCTGTCAGATGTTCGTACACAGTAGATGCTTTCCAGATCAAGTGATCTTTAACAGACATCTTGCAGACGTATGTGTGCTATCTGGGATCCCTGATAGCACCCGTACATCTCGGAGATGTCTATTTGGCATCTGCATTTACACCTGCAAGATGTATTTTTTTTTTTAGATTGTTTGCTCATCTGCAATACGTCCATTGGATGTTTCCTATCAGATGTCAAATAGATGTCTATTAGATGTCTTTAAGATGTTTATGATTTAGAATGTATGTAAAACTAACATCTTACAGACGTCTGTCAGACGTTTGTACACAGCAGATGCTTTCCAGATCAAGTGATCTTTAACAGACATCTTGCAGATATATTTGTGCTATCTGGGATATTACTAATTACCCTGATAGCACACATACATCACAGAAACTTCTATCTGACGTCTACTGTCACATCTGGAAGACATTTTTTTTTTTAGAGTGTTTTCTCATCTGCAATACGTTTATAGGATGTTTCCTATCAGATGTTATCTTGCAGATGTACATGTGCTATCTGGGAATATAGCAGACAATACTGAAAAGTAGCAGCAGACAATTTTATCTGACATTTCTGTAACACCAAACCATATTGTAAACAATTAAGCGTTGAATGAGAGGAATGTTTTTTAAATGTTTCAATATTTATCAGATATTTCTGTGGGCTACACATCAAGCATATTAGAGTATCATGTTGTTACCTTAGCAACATGCTAACATCAGACCCCACTGGAATCAGTTTACCGAATGTGTGCAATGTATTTGTGTGCAATGTATTTTTGTTGTTATTATAGCTATTATAGCACTGAGACATTAGTTTAGTAACATGCTAACATCAGTAGAGCTGCATTTACTATGTGTGTTTCATGATTTACTTGATAGATATTTGTGTGTGCTGCATATTAAGCTAAAGCATGGTTTTTACCAATATTGATGTGCCCTATGATGTTTATAATATCACACTCTTAACATAACAAAATATGCTAACATCTGCTCCATGAGAGGAACTCTGCATGTACGTATGTTTCAATATTTACCCAAAATTTGTGTGCTACATACTAAGAATTACACTAGCTGTGTTTCCATTACAGATTTGTGCAAAACTTTTGATATTTTATAAATGTTAATTAAAAAAACTATTGCTAAATGACATGTTTCCATTAACCAATGTTATGCGGCAAAAATGTAACTTTTTTCCTCTTACAGTAAGTCATGCCGATGGCTGCTGAAAAAAAACAACTAAAACCAGCCTAGGCTGGTTGGCTGGCTTTAGCTGGTCATTCCAGCTGATCTCCCAGCCTGACCAGCTAAGATCAGCCTGGAAGTGGCCAAAAGCCCTCTAAAATCAGCCTGCTAAGCAGCTATGACCAGCTATGACCAGGTTCACGTACAGCACAGCCACCACACTAGCTATTATTATTATTATTATTTGTAAGTTATTTTTTGTGGGCTTTTTTATGCTTTATTGGACAGGACAGTAGAGAAATGACAAAAAAGTGTGGGGCGGAGAGAGAGGGGGGTGGGATCGGCAAAGGACTGCAAGATGGGAATCGAACTCGGGTCACCGCAAACCCAAATGCACGATACGTTGGTGCACTAACTGCAAGGCTACTGGGGCCAACTAAGCTTTATTGTTAATCGAAAGACACCAAGAGACCAAGATAGGTGTGTATCTTTAGCAAAGCAGCGTGGAGAGCTGCTTCTGAGACGCTTCTGAAACATGCTCCGTCGCAGCTGATATAAACACAAGCATTTACTAGACTGGCCGTGATCAGCTCCGGTGATCGTGTCAGAGCTGTAATGTGCCACAGATGTGTGCAGTGTAAATATGGGGTTATCCAAGCAAGGAAGCCCCTTATACTTGACAGCAGGCATGTATAAGGTGTTTATTTTTGTTCTTTCTTTTTTTGGCCTTTTTCATGATTTTTAACGGACAGGACAATAGAGAATGACAGGAAAGCATGGGATGGAGAGTTGGGAATGGGATTGGCAAAGGACCACGAGTCGGGACTCAAACTTGGGTCGCCAGTGGAGCAGCTGCACTATATATCAGTGCGCTAACCACTTGGCTATCAGCACTGACATATGAGGTGTTTCTTGTAGGTTATAGTACATTAAAGAATGCTCATGTGACTTTTCATGAATGCCAGGTGACCTGTCAATGCAAAAAAACAGTTTCCATTGCAGTTTTGCAAAATATCCAGTAGCCCCTCACTGCAGAACACAAGGTTTATGGGTGGAGATGGGTGGGTTTAGGGATCGGGGGTGGAGACAGGTAGGTTTGTAAGGTGGGAGGAGTTGGATCTGGATCCAACCTCGTCCCCTGGATCTTGTGTTCTGCAGAGAGGACCATCTCAAAAAATCACCTCATGCGAGTATGAAAACTTTTTTTCAATATTTGGGAGTTTTGCAAAATTGACCCACTTCCATTGGCCGTACTTTCAATTTGCAAATTCAATTGGAATGGAAACGCAGCTACTGTTATCTTAGCAATATGCTAACATCACATCCCATATTTGCGTGTGCTATGTGTGTATTTTTTTGTTTATTATCAGGGAGTCTTTAGCTAACCAAATGTTAACATATATCATGAGTCAATTGAGTCGTCTTCTATATGTTTCATGTACCTTTATGAAAAATTAATCATTCACTACAAAAGAAAAAAACAAAAAAACAAAACATGGTTAATATTCAGTAGTTAAACCATGGTAATCACAAATTAACAATAATTTTGCCACACTAAACATAACCATTGTATTCCCTTGCAAAAATTAACCATGGTTATATTGTAGTGAAAGTGTAGTAACCATATTTTTTTGACATATTGATTACCATTTGTACAACCATAATTTTACTATAAATACCATGTTTAAACTATGTACTTAGTACAGCAAAAACATGGTTAATTTGAGATTACCATGGTTTAACTACTTTTTTATTTTTGGTAGTGAAACCATGGTTAATTTTCATAAGAGTTTGTAGTAAAATGGTGGTTATACAAATGGTAATCAATCTGCCAAAAAAACATGCTTACTACACTTTTACTATAATAAAACCACTGTTAATTTTCATAAGGGTCATACGATTATAGAGCATCATACTGGTAGTTTAGTGTCATGCTAACACCAGACCAGACCCTGATTAAATCAGTTTACCCAATTTGTGTATGTTCTTTGCCTATTAGAATACTGAGTCATTAGCTTAGCAAAATGCTAACAACAAACCCTACTGGAATCAATTGCAAGGCTAGTAAAGGAACTTCTTGTAGCTTCATATTTCATAGTAATTGAATCACTGATTCTTTGATAATAGGACAAAACAGGCTAGAGAACCACAAAAACAAAAGGTCATGTTATCAATCTGTTGAACACACTCGTATCTATGTTTATGCTAGTTAACATTCTGGAGATCAAACAGAAAAGTTGCTATATTCAAAACTATCAACAGGTAAAATTACAGGAGTTTTCTCCCATGCTTTAAGAATCACTTGGACCTATTAGATGTGACAGGATGTAATGCTGTTGTAAATCTCCAAAAGAACAGTCTAAATTGCCCTGACAATGAGGCAGATGCATGTTTTCCTCCTTCCTAGACCGGTATAAGGTGATGTCAGACAGCTTGCGCAATTTGTCTGACAACGGGGGTGAAGGAAGTTTAACAGGGAACAAATTTCAGCATGTTAACCCCTGAACCTTCCTTCTGGCTGTCTCCCGCTCACCACGGGAGATGTAATGCATTCCCACCCTCGGGACACGACCATAATTCACAGCGAATTTAAACGGACGGCTAACAACCTGTCATCAGGACATAGTGGATGGCCGGAGAGGTACAAGCAAACCCCTGTGGTGTTAACAACATCTGTCCAGTTCTCCTATTTTATATGTCTTGGAATTGAAAAGACTAAGACACATTGCTAGTACCAAATGTATTCATTCTTGAAAATGACAGAGATCCAAGAACACTGTATCCTTGGCGCAAAGCTTGTTTCATATTCACCAGGAGTTTCTTATTCTAAAAACAGACTATTAATTGAGCAAAGAATTATAGATCATTCTCCCTGAGGTTTCGAGTGAGACAAAGCGTTCTAATTCGAGGCACGTTTAACACTCGTTTCATCTTTTCACATCAAACTTGTCATTACTTGCCACAGTTGCGAAGCAATTCACAGCGCTACAAATATGCGATGATTACGCCCATTATTATTTAAAGAGTTATACTTCGAAAACATATAATTACACCTAGTCCACCTTCTATCGCCATAACTCACTTTCCCCTGAATAACTCAACGAAACAAGCAAAGCAGCATCTGGACAAACAAGGCACAATTAGTATAATGAGCGGTTTGAAAATGCCAGTGATGTAAATGGGAGATTAGTCACAGGAAAGACAGCGAAGGAGGACGCCGTGCTCCTCCACATTAGAAGTTGTGTCAAACCATTGTGTGGGCGGTGGAAAAAGGTGGCTGTTGGCGTAATCGTTGTTTGTTCAAGTGGACTGAGACGCTTAAAAATGGATTATTTGTTTGCAATTATCATTTATATTTAGCGGTATTGGGTTCAAGCAAATGTTGTGCTTTCTAAGTTTGAAAAAGCGCACTGGCTGTTTGGACGCTCTTTAGCAACCCTAACATCCAAATGCAAGCACATTAAATAGATAGTTCAACCAAAAATGCCACTCTCTGGTGAACGCACAACATCTTGCAGATGTAAATGCAGACGTCAAACAGACGTCTCCGTGATGTACACTACCGTTCAAAAGTTTGGGGTCAGTACATTTTTATTGTTTCTTTTTTTTTTTTTTTTTTTAAGAAATTAATACTTTTATTCACCAAAAGTTAATAATAAATAATTTACATTGTTATAAAATATTTATATTTTGAATAAACACTGTACTTTTTAAACTTGTTATTCATGAAAAAAATTCAGCTTTTCATCACAGGAATAAATTCTATTTTAAAGTATGTTAAAATAAAAACCATTATTTTATATTGTAAAAACATTTTGCAATATTACTGTTTTTTTTCTATATTTTTAATCAAATAAATGCAGCCTTGATGAGCATAAGAGACTACTTTAAAGACTATTACAAGTCTTACTGACCCCAAACTTTTGAACGGTAGTGTATGTGTGCTATCAGGGGTGCGTCTCCTCATGGTGGCAGCCATTTTGAGATCACATGACAAGCCCAAAGATAAAGGGATAGTTCACCCAAAAATGAAAATTAGCCCATTATTTATTATTCGAGTAATATAAAAAAATTATTCTGACACTTCTAAGCTCTATAAAGGCAGTGAGTGGGTGTTTCTCATCAACAATCCAAAACAAGTCCAATAAAGCACATCCATCCATAATAAAAAGGGCCTTACATGACTCCGGGGGGTGAGTAAAGGCCTCCTTTAGCAAATCAGTGCATTTTGTAAGAAAAATATCCATATTTAAAAGGTAATAATCACTTTAATCTAGCTTGCACTAACAGTTGTACAAATTTTTTAACTTTATTTTTTTAACACAGAGTTGGTCTCTTCATGGTGGCGCCCATTTTGAGATCACCTGACAAGCCAAAAATGAATCGCTTTTTCTCGCTTATGACACTTTTGATCATGAAATTAAATCAATCATTGCTCATTCATAAATATTCATATGAGGTGAGAAAAAAGCTAAAGTAAATGCAGTTACACAGATTGGTTCACCTCATGAAGGCAGCCATTTTGAGATCACATGACAAGCTAAAACATAATAGTTTTATCTTGCCAACATTTGCT
>CM070028.1:9652911-9765412 GCA_036247105.1 Cirrhinus mrigala
TTCTTAAATAAATGAATGAATGAATGAACTAAAAATGTAACCATATATTACATTTTAAACTTTCATACTTTTCATTCATTCATTCATTCATTCATTCATTCATTCAACAAACAAAATTATTTATGAATACTCATTCATAAATAAACAAATGAATGAATGAATGAATGAATGAACCAAAAATGTAACCATACATTTTAAAATCTACATTATTTCAACCCTGTAACATTACATTTAGAATTTCCATATTCATGAATGAATAAATAAATAAACAAAAAAATGTAACCATTTCAAAACCTACATTATTTAAACTCCGTAACATTACACTTTGAACTTCCATACTCATTTATTCATTCATTCACAAACAAACCAAAATACAATCATTACAAACATTACATTTTGAAACCTACATTATTTCAACCCTGTAACAATATATATATATATATATATATAAATATATATATATATATATATATATATATATATATATATATATATATATATATATATATATATATATACATATTCCACACTCATTCATACATAAATGAATGAATGAACCAAAAATGTAACCACATATTTTGAAACCAACATTATGTCAACCCCGTAACAATACATTTTAAGCTTCCATACTCATTAATTAGTTCATTTATTAACGAACAAACCAAATTTCCATACTCATTTATAAACAAATGAATGAATGAATGAATGAATGAACCAAAAATGTAACCATACATTTTAAAATCTACATTATTTCAACCCTGTAACATTACATTTAGAATTTCCATATTCATGAATGAATAAATAAATAAACAAAAAAATGTAACCATTTCGAAACCTACATTATTTAAACTCCGTAACATTACACTTTGAACTTCCATACTCATTCATAAATGAACAATTGAACAAATGAATGAATGAACCAAAAATGTAGCCATACATTTTAAAATCTACATTATTTCAACCCTGTAACATTACATTTAAAATTTCCATATTCATGAATGAATAAATAAATAAACAAAAAAATGTAACCATTTCAAAACCTACATTATTTAAACTCCGTAACATTACACTTTGAACTTCCATACTCATTTATTCATTCATTCACAAACAAACCAAAATACAATCATTACAAACATTACATTTTGAAACCTACATTATTTCAACCCTGTAACAATATATATATATATATATATATATATATATATATATATATATATATATTCCACACTCATTCATACATAAATGAATGAATGAACCAAAAATGTAACCACATATTTTGAAACCAACATTGTCAACCCCGTAACAATACATTTTAAGCTTCCATACTCATTAATTAGTTCATTTATTAACGAACAAACCAAATTTCCATACTCATTTATAAACAAATGAATGAATGAATGAATGAACCAAAAATGTAACCATACATTTTGAAACCTACATTATTTCAGCTCTGTAACATTACATTTTGAACTTCCATACTCATTTATTAATTCCTCATGAACAAACAAACCAAATTTCTATACTTATTCATGACTGACTGAATAAAAATGTAACCATACATTCTGAAACCTACAATTTCAGCCCCATAACATTCATTTTTGAAACCTACATTATTTTAACCCCATAACAATACTTTTTTTTATTTCCATACTCATTCATAAATGAATGAATGAATGAATGAATGAATGAACCAAAAATGTAACCATACATTTTTAAACCTACATTATTTCAACTCCGCAACATTACGTTTTAAATTTCATGCTCATTCATTCATTCATTAACAAATAAATAAACAAACCAAATTTCCATACTCATTCATATATAAACAAATGAATGAATGAATGAATGAATGAACGAACCAATGAACCAAAAATGTAACCATACATTTTAAAACCTACATTATTTCAATCCCGTAATTATTTTGCACTTTCATACTCATTCATTCATTCATTCATTCATTCAATAAACAATTTTCCATACTCATTCATACACAAATGAATGAATGAATGAATGAATGAATGAATGAATGAATGAAAAATGTAACCATACATTTTGAAATGTACATCATTTCATCATTACATTTTGAGCTTTCATACTCATTCATTAATTAACAAACAAACCAAAATGCAACATTACACTTTGAACCCTACATTATTTCAACCCTGTAACATTACATTTTGAATTTCCATACTCACGCATAAATGAATGAATGAATTAATTAATTAATTAATTAACCAAAAATGTAACCATACATTTTGAAACCTACATCATTTCAACCCTGTAACATTACATTTTGAGCTTTCATACTCATTCATTCATAAACAAACAAATCAAAATGCAACCATTACATTTTAAAACCTACATTATATCAACCCCATAACATTATGAATTTACATACTTATGAATTAGTAGATAAACAGGCCAAAAAGTACATTATTTTCACCCTGTAACATTACATTTTGAATTTCTATATAAATAAACAAACCATACATTTTGAAACTTACTTTTTCCAACCTCGTAACAATACATTTTGAATTTCCATACTCATTCATAAATGAATGAACCAATAAACCAAAAATGTAACCATACATTTTGAAACCTACATCATTTCAACCCTGTTACATTACATTTAGAACTTCTCTACTCATTCATTCCATTCATTCATTCATTCATTCATTCAGAAACAAACAAATTAACAAACCAAAATGCAACACATACATTTTTAATTATTATTTCAACCACATAAATATATAGTATGAATTTAAATTATTATAAACTAGTCGATAGATAGATGGGTTGAAGATCAGTGTAAAATCATCTAAAAAAAAACTTGAGATGCAGGGCAGCAAAATGAACGCACCCTGCAAAGTCTTGAGTGCAACAGTCAAACATGTCTGTCTAGCTTCCGGAAAACAACCCTTCAATATTTAATCAACAAATCCAATAAATGTGACTCCACCTGCCTGATTAAATGACCCAATCCAAACTTAAAAGATTCCGCTCTCAGGAGAATTAATATCTTTATTTATTTCCAAACAAAAAGACTTTCAAAACTAGCCTATGTGCGATTTCAAATCAAATAATAAAACAGTGTAAAACACTCAACAGTTCTATGACTGAAAACAACTTTTAAAAAAAAAAGCAGTGGGCAATATTCCCCTCTTCATCTCCCCCAGGACCTCTTTTAGACAGATACCAACAATGACACCAAGCAGCTCCAGCTACAAATCATTCCTCCGTCCTCTTCAGCCGCTTCCCAGAGCGACTCTGAATCAGCATTCTGCCCCTCTTTCCTCTTTGCCCCCCATGACCCATTATGCCCCTCTGACACCAATGACTAATAAACCCCTTTTCTCTCCATCTGCCCCTGTATATCAGTCTCTCTTGCATTTCAGGAATTTAGAAAAGCAGAATTGTACAATATTAACATACTGGCAGCATATAATATAAAAACCTTTGCATACAAATTCAAAGACGTACAAAACCTCCAACAACAAAGAATGGTTGCAAATGGAATACAGTAGCATACAAACAATACTAAAATACTAAAATCTACCTTAAAAAAAGGTATGGTTCATATTCTTGGTTTTATCAAAGCTCAAATAATTTCTTCTGAAATGGTGGGCTTAAAATTTAATACCAAATCAAAATTGCATTGTGCTCAAACTCACTCCATGGGGAACATCAAGACCTGATCAGAATGTGAATGGGGTTTTTGTTCCAGGTGGTCCTGGTTTATGTTCTGGCCTCGGGTTGGTGAACATCTAAATATTTCAGGCTACTTCTGTGACAAACTGGCAATCACAATCCCATGATGCCTCGGAGAACACTGATAATGACTCGAAAACAGGATGCATGAATCTTTTAAACACCCCATCAAAATGGCAGTTTGATACAGGCTAAACTAGAATGCTATGCTAACAATATGTTTAGCTTATATGATGAATGAGTTGCTTGCATTAGACACTGAACCAGTTCAATTAGTTCAATCAAACTGAACAGAGGTTCCTCTATTCGATACAGGCTAAGCTAAAATGCTATGCATGTGCTAAGCTAGCACAATAAACTCTTTACTTACTTGCATTTTATGTAGAATGATTACATAATGAAGGGTTGTTCTCAATTTGATACAGGCTAAGCTATAATGCTATGCTAACAGTATAACAATGCAAGCAAACGAAAAATATTTAATTTCACAACACCTATGGAAATTAACCATGGTTTTACTATAATAGAAGTGTAGTAACCATGTTTTTTGGCATATAGATTACCATTTGTCTAACCACAGTTTTACTACAAATATCATGGTTACTGTAGCAAAACCATGTTAAATTTGTGTTTTACACCCTGATAGCACTCATACGTCACAGAGACGTCTATTGGACGTCTGCATTTACATCTGGAAGACGTATTTTTTAGAATGTTTGCTCATCTGCAATACGTCTATACGACGTTTCCTATCAGATGTCAATAGACGTCTATTAGACATCTTGCAGACATACATGTCCTAACTGGGCATGCCCAAATAGCACATGTATGTTTGCAAGATGTCTGTTAAAGATCTCTTGATCTGGAAAGCACCTACTGTGTACAAATGTCTGACAGACGTCTTTCAGATGTCAGTTTTACATACATTCTAAATCATAAACATCTTAAAGACGTCTAATTTACGTCTATTTGACATCTGATAGGAAACGTCCAATAGACGTATTGCAGATGAGCAAACATTAAAAAATACATCTTCCAGATGTAAATGCAGATGTCAAATAGACGTCTCTGTGATGTACATGTCCCAGATAGCACACATATGTCTGCAAGATGTCTGTTAAAGATCACTTGATCTGGAAAACACCTGCTGTGTGCAAACATCTTACAGACGTCTGTAAGATGTCAGTTTTACATACATTCTAAACCATAAACATCTTAAAGACATCTAAGACGTCTATTTGACATCTGATAGGAGACGCTCTACAGAAGTATTGCACATGAGAAAACTCTCTAAAAAAATATGTCTTGCAGATGTAAATGCAGATGTCAAATAGACGTCTCCGTGAAGTATGTGTGCTATCATGGGTGCTGTCAGGGTGGTTTAATTATACCCAGATAGCACACATACGTCTGCAAGATATCTGTTAAAGATCACTTGATCTGGAAAGCATCTGCTGTGTACAAATATCTGACAGACGTCTGTAAGATGTCAGTTTTACACACATTCTAAATCCTAAACATCTTAAAGACATCTAACAGACGTCTATTTGACAGGAATCTGATCTGATCTGATAGGAAACTTCTTTTAGACGTATTGCAGATGAGCAAACACTCTAAAAAATATGTCATATGTAAATGCAGACGTCAAAAAGATGTCTCCGTGATGTATGTGTGCTATCAGGGTAGTAACCATGTTTTTTTGGTTTTATTTGTAATAAAACCATGGTTAATTTTCGCTAGTCAACTTAAAATACAGTAATAGGCATAACAATTAGCTATATTCAACCAGCTTCATCAGTCAATTAGCCATATCATATTTTTAATTTATGAATGTGCAATATATCAGTATAATAATGCCTGATGTTTGCTTTTTCGTTTGTTTTTATCTGTATCAGTTGAAATTGTCATGTGGCAGTTATGACAAAGAAGAAAACAGATATTGTGGCAACAAATTAAGAATCCCTTCCCACGATTCATTCATAAGTGGCCTTATTTTATTAATTAGATCCCTCGTTTAGTTCAACTGTGGGAACAAATGACGCAGTGGGGAAAAATTCTTAATTCGTGGCGACAATATTTTATTTATTTATTTAAATTTTTCGTGCACCACGTCATGAAGCTCCGTACATTTACCGCTTTTACATTTAGGAAAAAAACAAAAAAAAAAAAAACAAATAAACATCAATTTTACACATGGTTAATTATAATATGATGCCATGTAACATTTAAAATTATTCTTTGGCCTTAAATTTTCTATCATGTCGACTCTCTGAAGATTTTAACATGGTAATGGATATGACAATGTTAATGTATTTGGTCTTGGTGGAAAAGATCTTCTATGCTGCTGAATTGCTGCTGGTGTCGGTTATTGCTGTTGTTATAGATTATTGATGCTGCTGCTGCAAAGCAAGTACAACAATTTGCCACTGCCAATACATACACTGATATGCTGCTGTGAGTATTTATGAGATACCGGTGCTACGCAAGTAGCATATATAATAACCCATAGCAGATCTATACTGGTAGAGCTGGGGAAGTGGAGGGTTTCAGAGGAGCTCTGCGAAATGCGTTAGTGAATGCTAACCAGCCATTTAAATTTAAAGCAGTAAGCTCATTGGCTGCATATGCAACATGAACCACTCAGCTTGTGCCAAGTAGTCTGCGCTATCTAGAGTTTCATGACAAAATGAATACATTTTTTTTAAAGGGCAAGTTTGTTTTTATTTTCTGTAACATGAGCATAAAATGAATGAGTTACTGCAGTTAGAAAGATGATTATTAATGGTCTTTTTACAAAGAAAATGAGCTTGTCAAACCATTTAATGGGTCTTTAAAGAGGTTTAAAAATGTAAATTCATAAATTTGCACAACTATACAAACAAACGTCTTCATCAAGTATCATTAAATTCCTCTTGCATCAAGTTCATCATTTATTAAAGGAGAACTCCACTTCCAGAACGACAATTTACAAATAATTTACTCACCCCCTTGTCATCCAAGATGTTCAAGTCTTTCTTTCTTCAGTTGTAAAGGAATTATGTTTTTTAAGGAAAACATTTCAGCATTTTTCTCCATATAATTGACTGATATGGTGCCCCGATTTCGAGCTTCCAAAATGCAGTTTATCGCTGTTTTACCTTTTTGTTTGATCTTCTTTGCTTGTTCACTTTGCAAAGACTGGGTCGGTACTTCTGCAGTGATATAGGATGATTTTGAAATGCTTTTTGAAGTTGAGGGAGAAAATACAATGGGAGCTTTTCGACATACCCTAACTGTCTTGAGCCAGAATACACAGAGTTCAGGGAGAGAAAGGCAAGACGAGTGTTTGAGAGTATTTAAATTGTTTTTTTATGAAAATAACTGATCGTTTCGAACCTTCTTCCTCGGCTGGGATTGTTTACAACCGCATTTGCGATCATTTGAAGCCGCATTTAAACTGCCTTTTGGAAGTTCAAAATCGGGGCACCATATCAGTCCATTATATGGAGAAAAATGTAGAAATGTTTTCCTCAAAAAACAATTTCTTTACGACTGAAGAAAGAAAGACATGAACATCTTGGATGACAAGGGGGTGAGTACATTATCTGTGAATCTTTGTTTTGGAAGTGGACTTCTCCTTTAACTCTGAATTCTAGTCTAAAATAATCTAGGTTCTCCAATCTGTTACACAACACTTCTGAAATACTATGTTATCTGGCAAGTCGAGGTTTTATTTTGATTTATTGGTGCGGTGAATTCAGTTTTTAGATCTAATGCGATGAATATCTCAGCCGGCACAATTCCCTCACCTCGATGCAAGCGTTTGATGTGGCTGAGGATTATTCATCAGATGGTCCGCCATCCATCAAAGAATAGGAGAAAAACATACAGGATATAGAGAAGTGAGGCAGAATACAAGATAAACCAGAGGTGGGAGATACAGATACGCTTCTTCACCGCACATCGCTTATATAAAGCTCATAAAAGTGTCAAAGCACTTAAGATTTTTTAATAACCTCTTAAAATGATTTGTAATAGAGAACATCAGTTGAACTGCTAGACAATGTACTGTATAATTACTCAACGGCTGTGTTGTTTAATTACTCAATGGCGTGTTATCTAACTTTCTGACAGCCTTTTTGAGGCGCTGTTTGAAGCACATCACGTCAGGGACGTGTGTGTCTGTGTGTTTGCTATCAGGCTGTTTTTTTTTTTTCTTAAATGAAATGGCTGCTGTAACTTAGACACTGGTAAATGAACTAGCATATTACATCTTTGATAATGACTCCTATTTGAGGCCCTTTGATGATGCAAAAGATAATTAAATGGCAATTAATAAGACAAAATTGATTAGCGGATTCACTTTGAAGTGCTGGGAATCAATTCTGGGACCCACAGAGAAACTCGCAAATAATGTCACCCTTTCAGGTTGGAATAAATTAGCATGTTGCATGTTAATGATGCAATTACAAAGGACTTTTACAGAAGCTATAGTGGTAAGTTAACAGTTTAAGGGATTCCCGTGAACAGCATTTAGTCGTACTATAAAATACGCAAACGTTAAAGAAACACGATTGTGGAAAAACACCGCAATCGTGACTCCTATGCTTTTAGAACTTCACACATTTGAAAACGAAGAATTGCCCATTAAGACAAGCAGCATGTTACTACGTTTTCAAACCTGCACTTGAAATGCAAATGAATCCCCAAAAGCTGCTTCGCTCCTTTTCCCGTGTTTCCCTCTTATTCCCTGAAATTAAAGCTGTTGTTGAATCTCTCGCCTCTGCACTGATAACATACAACAACCTGACACAATGAGGGCAGGCAGCACACGCATCTCCACAGCTTTAAACATTTTCGCTTTCCTTCTCCATGTTGTTTTGTACGGATCTCCTTAAAAGAAAAAAAAAAAAAAAACTTGGGGTGTAATCTGGATTGCTTGTGAACAGAGGGAAGCTCAAAGAAGAATTAGGCAATGACTAAACCTTGTTGCTTAGCAGTTTTAGAAAACAGCGAAGGGGGCTTTGGTATCTTTGCTCTTTGGGGAAATGAGCTTCACATCGGCAAACCACATGTAGGGTAAAAGCTGTTCAAAAGGCCGACAGGAGGTAACGAAATGTTTTTCATAAAATGTAGTGCCAACGCTAAACCTCTGCCAATGCTAAACATAGCCGCTAACCTGTATTAAGGCTTTAGCTTGAATGGTCTTCCAGATATTGGGTTCCTGAAGGCTGCTGGAACTCAGTGTTTGTAGTAATGTGCCACAGTGAGAACCTATCTGCCAACAATGAACAATTTTGGAAACTGAGTGCATTAAACAACAGTTAGCTCCAACACCAGAGGATTTGGTTGTTGCTATTCAGAGGTTAAGTTTAACTTCTCTCTAACTTAAGAAGTTGTGTTTAACGTATCTTTAAACCAGCTAAGAAGTTGTTCACATATCTTGAGCTTTTTTGTTTACTCATCTTGAATTTATCTAAACTGTGTTTACTCATCTTGAACTTATGTATGTTATTTACTTATCTTGAACCTATTTTCAGCTTACCTATGAAGTTGCCTTACTTATCTTGAACTTATCTAAGTTGTGTTTACTTATCCTGAACTTATCTCAGTTGTGTTTACTTATCTTGAACTTATCTCAGTTGTGTTTACTTATCTTGAACTTATCTGTTTAGTTATATTTAACTTCTCCAAGCTGTGCTTTCCTGAACTTATCTAAGATGTTTACTTATCTTTAACTTATCTAAGTTGTTTACTTATCTTGAACTTATGCAAGTTGTTTACTTATCTTGAACCTATGTTTAGCTTATCTATGAAGTTGCTTTACTTATCTTGAACTTATCTAAGTTGTGTTTACTTATCTTGAACTTATCTCAGTTGTGTTTACTTACCTTGAACTTATCTGTTTAGTTATATTTAACTTCTCCAAGCTGTGCTTTCCTGAACCTATCTAAGATGTGTTTACTTATCTTGAATTTATCTAAATTGTTTACTTACCTTGAATTTATGCAAGTTGTTTACTTATCTTGAACCTATTTTTAGCTTATCTATGAAGTTGCTTTACTTATCTTGAACTGATCTAAGTTGTGTTTACTTATCCTGAACTTATCTCAGTTGTGTTTACTTATATTGAACTTATCTAAGTTGTGTTTACTTATCTTGAACTTATCTGTGTTTAGTTATATTGAACTTATCCAAGCTGTGCTTTCCTGTACTTATCTAAAATGTGTTTACTTATCTTGAACGTATCTAAGTTGTTTACTTACCTTGAACTTATCCCAGTTGTGTTTACTTATCTTGAGTTTATCTAAGCTGTGTTTACTTATCTTGAACTTATCTCAGTTGTGTTTACTTGTATTGAACTTATCTGTGTTTAGTTTTCTTGAACTTATCCAAGCCGTTTTTACCTATCTTGAGCTTAGCTAAGCTTTGTTTACTTACCATGAACTTATCTAAGTTGTTTACTCATCTTGAACTTATCTAAGTTGTTTTACTCATCTTGAGCTTACCTTTATCTTATCTAAGAAGTTGTTTTACTTATCTAAGCTCTGTTTACTTATCTTAAACTTATCCAAGCTGTGTTTTTTTTTTTTTTTTTACTTATCCAAGCTGTGTTTACTTATCTTGAACTTATCTTTATCTTATCTAAAAGGTTGCTTTACTTATTTTGATTTTATCTAAACTGTTTACTCGTCTTGACTTAATTTGAACTTATCTAAGCTGTTTATTTATCTTGAACAGCTTTCAAGCTGTTTTCTTAAACTTATCTAAGCTTTGTTTAATTACCATGAACTTATCTACTGTAAGTTGTTTACTTATCTTGAAGAAGTTGTGTTAACTTATCTTGAATTTATCTAAGTATTTTTTTTACTTATCTTGAACTTATCTTTAGCTTATCTAAGAAGTTGCTTTACTTGTCTTGAACTTATCTAAGCAGTGTTTACCTATCTTGAACTTATCTCAGTTGTGTTTACTTATTTTGAACTTATGCAAGTGGCGTATACTTATATTTTATATACTTATGTTGTTTTTGAACTTATCTAAGTTGTCTTTACTTACCTTGAACTTACCTAAGCTGTGTTTACTTATACTGAACTAAGCTGTTCTTACTTATCTTGAAATAAGTTGTTTACTTCACTTGAACTTATCTTAGCTTACCTAAGAAGTTGCTTTACTTGTCTTGAACTTATCTAGGTTGGGTTTACTTAGCTCAAAGCTGTGTAAACTTATTTTGAACTAAGTTGTGTTTACTTATATTGAACTTATCTTTAACTCAGCTAAGAAGTTAGGTTTACTTATCTTGAATTTATCTAAGTTGTGTTTAATCATCTTGAACTTATCTTTAACTTATCTTGAACTTAACCACGCTGTTTACTAATCTTGAACTTACCTAAACTGCATTTACTTATTTTGAACTAAGTTGTGTTTATTTATCTTGAATTTACCTAAGATGTGTTTACTTATCCTGAATTTACCTAAGCTATGTTTACGTATCTTGAAGTAAGTTGTGTTTACTTATCTCGAACTCATCTTTAGCTTATCTAGGAAATTGCATTTACTTATCATGAATGTATCTAAGAAATTGCATTTACCTCATCTCTAGCTTATCTAAGAAGTTGTGTTTTCTTATCTTTAACTTATCTAAGAAGTTGCATTAAACTTATCTTCAGCTTAAAAATTTCATTTAACTTATCTCAGATGTTTCTTTTAAAAATGTTTAAAATTCATTTAAAATTATAGACATGGAATAATGATCCTCAATTAAAAAAAAATGAGATTTTTAGCTTACAAACGGCTATAGTTAAAACTGACTTCCATTGTATGGTCCAAAAAATAAAAATAAAATAAAACACTGAGGCATATCTCAAAATCTTATTTTATGCCCATAGAAGAAATCAAGTCATACAGGTTTGGGGTGACATGAGGGTGAGTAAATTATGGCAGCTCCTTTAAGTCCAAGCTTGTTTCCAGCCGTTGTGCATCACTGTGTTATCGTGAAACTCACATCCCCTTCCTGAAACTCTTGGAGTTCATAAAAGATTCTCACATCGATGCGGCTCTTCCAGCATGCAAGAATGATCACCAATAAAATTTTAATTAATCTCCTGTGAAATCGGGCAAAAATTAATTAGCACTGCAACCAGTGTAGGGAAAAGCTACAACTGCTATATATAACAGACGTTAATTACATGATTTAATACTGCGGCCAAAAGGAGTAAGTTGAATTATTATCTGTTAATGATGCATGGACTGATTATAAATTATTCAAACAATTGACTCAAATTTTTCTAACTCTCACAAGTTCACAAACCAAATGAAACACTAATTTCACTAATGTGAACTAATTTAGTCTGACTCCTGACAGCATACTGTGTAAGAGGTATTTCGGTCTCTAACTGCAAGAATCCCTTCAGGTGAGACATAACAGAGTGACACTTGTTTGGTCCATTTTCAGCTGTATTAATTAGGTTAAAAAATAGAGTCTGACAAGACACCTCAAGTACTTTTAGTACCTGATGCGAACTCTAAATACCAGGGATACTACTATGGATTTTGATTCGTCTATAGGGTTTTTAAACTATCGTTAACTCTGTTTAGTTTGTTTAAAAATGATGTAATAATGTCCTAATTTGTTCAATTTGTTCACAAGCAGCAGTTCTCCTTCATGTGGAAGTGATTTGAATTCATTTTAAACCAAATCATGTAATTAAATAAAATGAAACGGCATCAACGGCCCTAATAAATAATGACCAAGGACAAAGCCCAGAGGTGTACCTGTGTATTCTGCTATGTAACCTTACATAAACTTCATGTTTTAAAGGTCCTGCTCTCACCTTCAGTTAAAAGGAAATTCAGTGCTTCCAGACATTTGCGATTCCTTTTGGAGTGTTTGACCATGATCACATGGGGTGAGGGAAAGGCTTCAGATGCAAGCTCATGAAATCTGCCTTTTTTAAGCTTCATATTAGAGCAACTGACGTTTGGCAGACGAGGTCTGCTGTGATACCACATGAGGAACGAGTACTTGGACCATATTCACACACATTCAATATGTGCATACATAAACATACATAAATGCTAGTCTGGAAAGCCTCCAGTATACACAACAACCAAGCCTTAAATATAAAAATTCCAACACTGCATCTAAAACATAATGATTCATCAATCTAGGTCACTCAATTCCCAAAACAGCCCGAGGGCACTTTAATGACAAAGTATACTGTATCAGAAATGGTCTTGTAGGCGTTTCACAGATCAATACCTTTTCCTCCAATTTAACGTGTCTAACGGCAATTTAGACAAAGAGCATGTCTCTTTTCTACAGTACGATAGAGGCAGTTTTAAAGCTACAACCTACAGCTTTCAGGATCAAAGGCAGTGCTTACTACAGACAAATTCACTGTGTGAGCAAACCTGCCACTCTGCAAATGCTCTTCTTTCACCAAAGAGCTAAATGTGACTACTATAAATTAATTACTTAAGATATAAATAAATAATCCTTACAAATAGAACAAAACACACAATGACCATATCAGGTTAATTCATGCCACAGGCTGCCTGAAAGGCATTTACCCTGTTTGTTTCATCTTTGACAGGATTAAAACTAGCCATATGCAAATGAAAACAAATGTTTGGCTTCCACACTTTCAGTGTGTTACTGTTCTGTCAAAACAATTCCCATTCACACGGCACCGTGAAAACAACTAAAATCGGTGCATTATCATGCCACGGCAGTAGTTGACGATATCACTTTGAAAAGAAAAACTATGCATATACGCACCTACACACATTCATATAGACTGACTACATAATTCACATGCGCATGACATCACCGTTTCACAAATTCATGTTTTCATAGTTTGCACGAAGATGATAACAGTACTGTTTTCAAAAGTTAGCATTTTCAGGCCCTCAAAATGGAGTTTAGATGTAAATAAGTGGCCAAAACGCAAATTTACCGCTCTTTGTTGAAAAAGGTGTCGTAAACGCCCCCTCAGTGTGTTTTTACTCGCGTAGCTAGGAATATTTTTAAAATTTGCCAAGACAGTAGTTGTATTAGTCGTGATGGAGAAACTGTGTGTCTTACATGACTGTATTTTATTGTTTTTACAGTTGTTGTGTATTTATTTCATAATATTTATGAAGTTCGCTGTTTTATTTAGCCAAGTGGGCATGGCCTTTAAAAGAACAGCAGACGTGGAATGGGGAACACTCATTTTAGTTACGCTTGTGCAAATGTATATTTTGGGTTTAGCCATCCTTTTTCTAGCATCTATTGATCTGTTTTAACTCCTGTTCTTAATCATCATTTTATTCAAGTGCGTAGCACTGAAACCCTATTGTAATTGTTAGAATAGTCATGGATCAGCAATCTTGACGTAACACTGATCGTGCAGACAAACCGTAAGTCATAGAGACTTGAAACTTAGAGGGATGGTAGTACTCACACCGCCTACAGCGTGGTCTTGCCCCAATCAGCCTGATGGGGGCGCTACAGTGAAAGTACAAAATCGCTCATAACTCTTAAACCGTCAGTTGCAGGTTCAAGTGTCTTGGCTCACATAGGACAAAACACATTCCTCAGATTTCATTGTGAAATTTTAGGACCTGGTGAAATTTTTTGAGTATTTTGCATTTTTTGAAAAACTTACTTTTGCAAACTAGTCATAGGTTTTTCGCCTGATCAGAACCAAATCAGTGCAGATTCTCTTGAGAGTGAATATCAATAATTATACAAAAAAAAAGTTTAACTTTCCAATCACCATTGCAAAGGGGTGCCAAAATGTCCAAAAGGGCCATGGCCACTTTTAGTAAAATGCCTATAACTCCTGAACGGAATGAGATATCTCTGTTAAACTCAGAAAACATACAGTATGTAAGAGCTCAATCTGAAGTCACAGAAAAAAAAAAACAAAACAAAAAATGCAGAGCTTGGCCACTTTGTGGCGCTATTCGCTTATTAAGTCTGACATCAATCTTCACTTCTTCTGTGACTTCCAGGTCCAAACGTTCTAACAGATGATATGAGAAAACAACAAATGGTACTAATTATACACTCACAATGTGATATAATACTACCAAAAAATTATAATCCTACCCTTTAACCCCATACTGAAATCCCAGGTATCCAGACAATAAAAATACAAATATAAATACATAAATATAAAAATTATTTGTGTTTGGGATGCTGTGAGCACGGAGACTGTAGTGTACACCGTAAATTTGAAAATGTATAGCTTAAATGTTTAATATGCATAAACAGTGCTCATAAACGGGTGCTGAGGTAGTATTCTTAAGTGAAATTAGTAGGGGTTTGGACCCAGAAACAGCATTCGTAGGTGAGTTTGTTGGACGCATCACGTCATCACTTAACAAGCCCATAAGAGGGAAAAACATAAAAGGGGCTATAAATGCACAATCATCTGTCCTATCAACACGAAAATCGTTGTGTACGTGTCTTGGTCAGAAGTACCACAAGTATCTTCAAGGACATTTACGTATTTCAAAAAACATGGCCACCACTGGCCGACGGAGTTTGAGCACCTGTTAAACAAGGTTAACAGAGGCAGATTGGAACGAAACTTAGTGGGCCTGCTCGACTCATGGCCCCAAAGGTCTGAGAGAAATTTGAAAGAAATCGTCCACTGGGGGGATGATACTGCATTTTTCAGGGGCATAAATGATTGTTTGATGCACAGTTTGTCGCACATATGCACGATATTCACATCACACGATATAACTCCTCATTCCGAACAACTTTGCCTCTAGAACATCTGCTGTCAATCCAACCATTTGTTAAATGATTGAGAAAATGTAAAAAACCTACTTTTGCTTTTAGTCCTAGGTTTTTCATTCAATCTGAAAAAAAAAAAAAACACAGCAGTACAATTCTCTGGACTCTCTAGGCCAATAACTATCAAAACAAGTTGACATTTACCCTTCGGAAAGCTATAACGGGGTCATTTAGAAAAGAGGCCTGTCCAAATTTACCCAAAATCCTATAAAGCCTAAAGGAAAACTCAAAACTTCACAAAACTTGCTAAACACATGCAACAGGTGATTCTAAACAAGCATGCAAAGTTTTAAGGGGATCAGTCGGTATAACAGTTAAAAATGACTCAAAATGGTTGTCTTTCTATAGTAAATGACCTGGATTTGCTAAAAATGCTTTTTTAAATCATTTATTTAGGTGGGTAGGGCCTTGCTTAATAATATGTAATGTCTTTTTCCTTAATATTCTTAAACGCCTTAAGCACTTGAACCCCAGTAATCGCTGCTTGTGAGGCAACTGTCAATTTTAGTAATTTTAGTTTGTGTTGTTGTCTATGCAGGGTCAGAAAGCTCTCAGATTACATAAAAAATATCTTCATTTGTGTTCCAAAGACAAACAAAGGTCTTATGGGTTTGGAACGACATGAGAATGAGTATAGCATTTAGCATTTAGTCAAGTCATTCATGACTCTTAAAGGCTCAAGTGTCTTATGTCAGTGGAAACCTTGGCTCACGCAGTAAATTTTCACGACCTGGTGAAATTTTCGCGTATTGCGCATTTTTTGAAAAACCTACTTTTGCAAACTAGTCCTAGGTTTTTCCGATCGGAACCAAACCAGTGCAGAAAGATTCTCTGGAGTGAAAATCAATAACTATTGAAAAACAGTTTAACTTTCCACTTCCACTCATATAACTGCTTGCAGCTATATTGTATTTATTGATGTTGTGAGGCAATTGTTAATTTTAGTAAGTTTAGTTGCATTGTTATGGGTTTGGAACAACATGAGGATGAGTATAGCATTTAGCATTTAGTCACAGATAGTACAGATGTTAAAACTATAAAGAATCATGTGTATAAACCGCATCTCAGGACGGGGGGCCTTGCAAGGGCAAACAAAACATAAACTCAATGAAAAATTAACTAATTAAAACCGAATGCCCCACAGGTATTGCTTTTAATGACAAAACCGGGGAAACAAACTCATTTGCAAAGTGTTTTCTACAAATCAGCCACTGAGAGAGAGAAAAATGAGAGATGCTGCTTCAGCATCTTGGACAAAAAGGAAAGATATGTGCATACAAAGTGTAGCTGATGGGCATTAGCTATATCATACTGTATTCCCATATGAAATACTCATGACAGGAGATTTATACTTGGAGGCAGCGGTATATCTACAGTAGTGCAAACCTATGCATTTTCTAATTAATCATAACCACGCTGCTTGTGACAGTTCTTGCACTTCTGAAACAATTGCATGCACACCTGACTCACAAATGGGAGTTCATTATTGCTCTTAGGGAAAGAGCGTGAACATGTAACGTGAACAAAGATGCACACGCTGCCCTCTTGCAGCTACGTGACAATAGCAGGTGCCGGCACATATCCGTGCAAATTAAAGCAGGATGCCGTCGCAGCCTCACCATAACAAAGAGCAAATGTGTGCGGAGAATACAAGGCATATGGAGCTTGTGAACGTGGAAGATAAAAGCAGTATCTTTCTGCCTTTCTGTATCTCACAGTGTAACACTGAGCCAAACAGCAGTTTCTCTCTTTTGAATCTAAAATTAACACAATGTAACAAAATGAACACATATTGTTAATAATATTTGAGCAAATAACTGACTGTTGCTGAAAAAAGATGCTTTGTGCTCTACTATAAACATGACAGTAAAACAATACTAATCATGACAGACACTGTCTTCAAAAACAGGTCAAAGTCATTTTAGGATTATGATAAATTGTCTGCTGCAGCAGTCGGCTGGTTGTCACCATCAACCGCCTGAATGCAGGTGATAATTAAAACAAAGCACAATGTCAAAATACTTTACTGAAAGTGTTTCAGATGCCATATTTTAGACTATTTCACTGAAAGGCTTTGTTTTAATGCGTACATGTATACTAACCATGAACAATATAGTATATATACTCATGTAATACATGTCATTAAAAGCATCAGGTGGCATTAAAAAACAACTTTCTACAAAAATGTGTGTGTTTGGCTTCAGAATTGCAAAAGAAAATAAAAAACAAAAAAAAAATACGAACATGTAAAGCATAAAAAACAACACAAACAAAAAGATAAACACATTAAATAAAACGAAATGAACCATTAACAGCAAATATATTACTTTAAGTGTTTTGGTCCCAATTTTTAGTTTAAAGGGTTTTAATTTGGGTGTTGTTCCAATATGTACATGTATATACTAGCCAGAGGTTGCGCTAGACTTGACATTGTCTGTCATAAAAATTCCGTCATAATCTATTAGTCCCGGTCATTTTAATTTTCATATTTTTAATTAGAATAACACATTTAATTGTTTTTATGTTCACATTTTCGTTTTTAATCATGAACCTACAGGACGACAACGCAGTGGTTAAAAACAACTAAATATGCTAGGGCTGGGTTAAAAAAAAAAAAAATAAGTCGATTTCTCGATTTCAATATATTCTCATTTTTAATGAACCAATACTGATTCTTAAATCACAATCGATTTCTTGGTCTATGCTGTTTTCAGTTGATGAATGGACAGTACATAGTGAGTCTTCCTCCCAACAAATAGCAACAGGCTAGGCTTTGTGTTACTTTTGATATGAAACAGTCTCAGATTTCAAATTCTGTCAATTTCCTTAGGAAATTCAAGCAATACATACCGTTTTGACGCTCTTTAATGTGGCGTGATAGATCGTTGTAGCTTCTGTGTACTCCTCTGTGCATAATCAAACGCATAGGAAAACATTCGTTTCGTTTTTGTTCTGTATCCCGTGCTCTGCTGCCACACTGGAGCGCACTCGCCACCAACTGGACAGGGGTGGGAATTACAGCTACAAGTTACAGTAGATCACCCTCAGTGTAATCTGTCAAAATGACGGACGCCCTTCAGATTTTTCCGTAACTGATAAAAAAGTATCTATTAATGATGGAGAATTTTCGGTTAACAAGACTTCTGATACTAACCATGAACAATATACTATATATGCATATAATGACATTAAAAGTGCCAAGTGGTTTTAAAAAAAAAAAAAAAAAAACATTTCACAAAAATATCTTTGCTGGGTTTTAAATTGCAAAAGAAAACAAACAAACAAACCAACCAACATAAAATAAAACACAAAATAACAAACCACTAAACTAAATAACAAAAACGAAACAGAATGAAAAACAAAATAAAACAAACAAAATAGGAATAAGAATATTTTACTGAAAGAGTTAGGGATATTTATTTATTTATTTAACAAAAATGTTTGGTTTTAAATTCCAAAAGAAAACAAACATAAAACAAAACACAAAATAATAATAAAGCATTACACAAAACAGAGTAAAAAACAAAACAAACAAACAACAACAACAACAAAAACACTAATGTCAAAATATTTTACTAAAAATGTTTTTGTCCCATATTTTACTGAAAGGGTTTTCGTTTAGTTTTCGCTCTTAAATATATACACACACAATAAATAAAACAAAACAAAATTAAGCACTAATGTCAAAATATTTTACTGAAAGGGTTTTCATTTATATGTACATACACATACTATCAATGCACACCTTTTTTAAAATAATTTTTTATACGCCACATGTATAAAATAACCAAGTGCCAATTAAAAGTGGCAAGTGCATTAAAAACCTTTCACAAAAAAAAAAAAAAAAAAAAAAAAAAATGAAAGACAAAATTATAATTCGTCTCCTTGGAATTATAAGGTTCTATCTGCATTCTGAGTAGTTTTGAGATATTGAGCTTCAAAGTTTTTGTGTTCCATTCGACTGTGCAGACAGAACTATTTTTTTTTTTTTTTTAAATAAAAAGTCCCAAAATCTACACAACATTAAAAAATGTATCACATAATGTAAATAAGTTGTCACAGAATAAAAATATGTGAGAAACTCAACTTTTGACAAAAATGTAAAACAGAACCTTATAATTCCAAGGGACGAATTGCAAAAGAAAATAAAACAAAACACAAAACAACCAAGTAAAACGTAAATATAGAACAACAAAATTAAATCAAAACAACAACAACAACAAAAAAGATAAACCTTCACTCTTCAAGAACATTAAGAATGCTGTCTCAAGACAGGACACATGTGGACTGCATACAGCTTGTCCATTTGTTTGTCTCGCCAACAGGTGGCATATTCCTCCTGTTGACTGAATCTCACGGGCATTTCAAAGCTGTGATCAGCGTCTCATAAATATTTCATCACATTTCATCCGTAAGACTAACAGCAGCGTGAATGTGACAGTAAACACAGATCAGGGCTGAGCGACTAAGAAGAAAAACAAACCTTCCCACAAAAACCAAACAAAAGAACACGCATTCTCCAAGACAAATACAATCTAAACATTTACTTAAATATATAGGATGAATATGCATAATAATTGCATCTCAGGATTTTAACTAGCTATTTATATAAACTCATTTCAAAGCACCCTAATCCAAGGTGCATCCAATGTCCGTCCAACCCTCCACAAGAAGGACATGCCTTATTTGCGGTTGCCAGATTGCATTATAATCAACTCGTAATCACATTTACAACAAACACGAGCAGCCGGAACGGACACGCACCGAAGACCTGTGCATAAAAGTATTTCGACTGACCAACTTCACAGCATGAACTGCATTATTTTGAGAAGGCTACTACCGTGTAATGCCTGAATCGAACATTAGATGGTGATGGAAGAAAGCCTTTGATCGCCATTAACACTTTAGAAGAATCTGGCTACCTTTGAGTATCCTTTTCCTCAGGATAGCCTGTAGGAAGAGCATAGTCCTTCTCCTTTCCTTCGGCACGGCAAATACTCCCTGATTGCTGCTTTGCTCCGTATCTAGTGCGTCTTCCCGGCTACGTCTCGTCTGTGAACCAGCGAGGTACTTTTTGCTGTCAATCAATGTCAAAATCAAAGATGTGGGATAAAAAACGACCTTATATCCGCGAGCGGGGCGCGCGATGATACCGCGAGACGTTTCGGCCTTTGTCTTTTTAAATTACTCATCTGAGCCGTAATCATTAGTCGTTATTAACCGTAATTTTATGCGAAGTCACCATCTCTCCATCTCTCTCTCTCTCTCCTCGGCAAGCGCGGCTGTGATTAATAAATGCAAAATGTATGCTCAAAGCCTTCGGGACTTTTGATGCCCTAGTTTTTTCTCCCTTTTTCTCTCTCTGCCCTCAAACTGCTGCCTTCCTGAATAAACTTGAAGATAGGGGTTTACACAAGTGTAGGTTTTGGGCTTCTAACTGCTCTTTAGCACCTACACACAAAATCGGTGGCTCGTTTACAAACGTCTGATGGATTTTTGGACCAGTGCTGATGAGAAATCGAGTTTTATCAAATATGCAAATTAACGGAATTAGCAGAATGAAGATGGTATTTATGAAAGGTTGTGATATTGATACATTTCACTTTAAAAAATGATTCATGGTGGCTTTTAGTGCTGAAATGAATTATATATATGGTGATGTTTTGTTTTTGTTAGGATGTGTGTAAATAAATGGTTGATTTTGCTTGATCAGATGCAGATAAAGGCAAAAACTTTCTCAGAAAAGGTAAAAAAATATATATATATATATGTATATATATAAGATTTTTCTGTTGTGTTTTTGAAAAAAATTGACGTTTATTTATTCATTCATTACTGTTTTACAGTTATATTTTTAAATGTGAATTAAACTGTTTACAAGTAGAATTTGGAAAAAGTTTGGAAACTTTAGTTTTTTAAAACTCTCTTTTGCTCACCATGGCTATATTTATTTGGTCAAAATACAGTAAAAACAGAAATACTGTGAAAAATTGATATTTGAAATAACTTTTTTATTTGAAAACATTTTAAACTGTAATTTATTTAACTGTGATTTATTTGATCAAAAATACAGAAACAGAAATATTGTGAAATATTACAAATTGAAATAACTTTTTTATTTGAAAATGTGTTAAACATTTACATGACAACAAACTAAAAACAAAAGTTTTTCTGTTGCATTTTTGAAAAAAATAAATAAATAATAATTGCGACAGGCGATAATGTTGTAAAATGAAATGAAATTAAATTAAACAAAAATTAATTTACAAATACAATAAAATAAAATAAATTACAAATACAATAAATTAAAATAAAATAAACATTCAAGCATATTCACTATGGATGACTAGTGTTGTCAGTTTTATGTATTTATTACTGTTTTACAGTTCTATTTTTAAATGTGAATTAAACAGTTTACAAAGAGAATTTGGCAAAAGATTGGAAACATGATTTTTAAAACATTTTTAATAAATATTTTATAATATTAAATATTTCTCTTTTGCTCACCATGGCTATATTTGTTTGATCAAAATACAGTAAAAATAGAAATACTGTGAAAAATGACTATTTGAAATAACTTTTTTATTTGAAAATATTTTAAACTGTAAGAAAAGAAAAGAAAAGAAAAGAAAAGAAAAGAAAAGAAAAGAAAAGAAAAGAAAAAATTAATTACAAATACAATAAATTAAAATAAAATAAACATTCAAGCATATTCACTATGGAGGACTAGTGTTGTCATTTTTATTTATTCATTTATTACTGTTTTACAGTTATATTTTTAAATGTGAATTAAACCATTTTATGAATAGAATTTGTCAAAAGTTTGAAAACATGATTTTTAAACATTTTTAATAAAGTCTTTTTTGCTTACCAAAGCTGTATTTATTTGATCAAAAATACAGAAACAGAAATATTTTTATTTGAAAATATGTTAAACATTTACATGACAACAAACTAAAAACGAAAGTTTTTCTGTTGCATTTTTGGAAAAAAATAAATAAATAAAAATAAATAAATAATAATAATAATTGCGACAGGCGATATTGTTGTAAAATGAAACGAAATAAAATTAAATAAAAATTAATTTACAAATAAAATAAAATAAAATAAACATTCAAGCATATTCACTATGGAGGACTAATGTTGTCACTTTTATTTAGTCATTTATTACTGCTTTACAGTTATATTTTTACATGTGAAATAAACTGTTTTATGAATAGTTTGGAAAAAAAGTTTGGAAACATTATGATTTTTTATTGTTTTTTTAAGATTTATTTTTTGGCATGTTGCCTTTATTATGGACAGGACAGATCAGAAAGGACAAGAAGTGAAGCGGGAGAGATATGGGGGACGGGATCGGGAAAGGTCCTCGAGTCGGGATTCGAACACGGGACACCCGGCTATTGGCGCCGACGTGATTTTTAACCATTACTAATAAAGTTTCTTAAGCTCACCAAGATTACAATTTGAAATAACTTTTTTTTTCGAAAATATTTTAAACTGTAATTTATTCCTGGGCACATTTACATGCCAACAAACTAAAAATGACAGTTTTTCTGCAGCGTTTTTGAACATTTTGGCAACAACAATATACATGACGTACATGGTGTTCAAGAAAAACGCACACACATTTAAGAAAACTAATTATAACCACTCATTATAACACTGACCATGTCAGCCTACATTATAAATATCAAAATGGCAATGGTATTAATTCTTGTTAGTTTCCTGACCCTCAGACGGTCATACAGAGAAAGACACATTTCGTCTACCATGACTAACAGCCGTGGTCTGATGTGTGTGTAGATGTACGGGTTGTATTTTGGCAGCTGTATCATTTTGTAATCTCCCTGCAGAAATCGTGCTGTGCAATTCAGACTCATGAGGGGATTTCTGCTGTTATGAAAGAGTAAAACTGCACCGATTTCTGTGAACAATCCAATCTAAGCGCAAGGACCCTTGAGAAACCACTTCAGCAGTTTAATGAATCACCCACACAACTCTTATACGAACTAACAGTGGATGCTGCATACTATATAAGTCATGCTTTTTAAATCCAAACCAATAGTAATAATAATAATAATAACAACAGGATAAAACTAAATTGTATTTTTTTAAATAAATATAGTAGTAGTAGTAGTAGTAGTAGTAGTAATTGATCAAAAGTAATAAAGTTTACATTTAAAATATTACTATAATGTATTGTTTTAAATACAATAGGCCTGTCATTTTTTCCTGAATCAGGCTTCTGTAGTTTCCTGTGCAGAAACAGTTATTCCCAGAGAAGCCAAGAATCATTAGAAGTTACTGTGTCAGCGTTTTAACATGCAGCGCCAGTCTCTTTATCACATGAAACAAGAGGATCACGGGTAGACTGTGGCTTTTATGCCGCGAGCTGTAGTCTCTGATGCAATGACTTTAATTTCATCAATAGTCCAAATGCGATTCAGAAGTAAGTGGTTTGAGAATCAGCTTTAAGTCGGGCAAACGTTTGACTCTAGGGAGAAGAACCACTCGCACAGAATTCACTTCACTTAAGTTAGCATTGAAAGTTACAGGATCTTTTCATCGCAGGGACAGAAAGAGATTAGAAAATGGTCACACAGTTACTCCAGAAAACCTTGACTTAATTGATTCTTGAACTCCAGGGGAATTATGATGTAAAGCAATTTGAGTATAAAAAATGAACTAATTTTCAATGTCGATTTTGAGCATCACAGAGCATCAAAATGTGCACACTGTTAAATGCACAATTACACGCTACCATACATCAGCATGTTTTCTATCGCATCATCTTGTTTCCCTGCAGCTAAAACACGTCACCATATAGCTGAGAGCTGCAGATAGAAACTACAACTCCAGCTTCAGGTGTGCATCTGTAAACCTCCGGAGAGAGGCACTTTATTTAGACAAATGCTGTCTGATCTGTTTAACACTGCTGTATAACACACTCAGCAAATATTTGAGAACTGCGGAGCAGTTTACAATTAAAGGTGCAATAGGAGATCTTGGAAAATGCTAACTATAGCCTGACAGCACTGAAAGCGAACGTCCCACCCTCCCTGCAAATCACCGTCCAAAGCCACGCCCCCTGAACGCATCTACACGGATTTCAACCGAGTTGAAATGTTCAACAGCCCAGATAGGAAAACTGTGTGGTGCTAATAATGCATGGGAGACGAGATGGCGGCATATTTTTCCCGAGTTTAATAAAACGCCTCAGACGTCGGCACACTCGTCCACATACATGAAGATTGAGCGAGGAAAGATGTACACAAGCATCAACCGACTCAGGTCACAAACAGAAAGGAAAGAAATAAAATAAAGAGAGACAGATGTAGGTAGAGCGAGTCATCTCTTCAGTTTTCCAGAATGAACAGATACACGTTATGCACATGCGCAGTTGTCAGTCTGCCACAAAACTACCGTAAATGCTCTAATAGATATATATAGACATACACTATATTGCCAAAAGTATTCGCTCACTCATCCAAATAATCCGAATCAGGTGTTCCAATCACTTCCATGGCCACAGGTGTATAAAATCAAGCACCTAGGCATGCAGATGTTTTTACAAACATTTGTGAAAGAATGGGTCGCTCTCAGGAGCTCAGTGAATTCCAGCGTGGAACTGTGATAGGATGCCACCTGTGCAACAAGTCCAGTCGTGAAATTTCCTCACTCCTAAATATTCCACAGTCAACTGTCAGCTGTATTATAAGAACGTGGAAGCGTTTGGGAACGACAGCAACTCAGCCATGAGGTGGTAGGCCACGTAAACTGACGGAGCGGGGTCAGCGGATGCTGAGGCGCATAGTGCAAAGAGGTCGCCAACTTTCTGTAGAGTCAATCGCTACAGACCTCCAAACTTCATGTGGCCTTCAGATTAGCTCAAGAACAGTGAGCAGAGAGCTTCATGGAATGGGTTTCCATGGCCGAGCAGCTGTGTCCAAGCCATACATCACCAAGTGCAATGCAAAGCATCGGATGCAGTGGTGTAAAGCACGCCGCCACTGGACCCTAGAGCAGTGGAGACGCGTTCTCTGGAGTGACGAATCGCGCTTCTCCATCTGGCAATCTGATGGACGAGTCTGGGATTGGTGGTTGTCAGGAGAACGATAATTGTCTGACTGCATTACTCATTACACTGTGCCAAGTGTAAAGTTTGGTGGAGGGGGGATTATGGTGTGGGGTTGTGTGCTTATCATTTTTGTTTGCAATGCAACAACAACAAAAAAAAAAAAAACAGAAGAAAGGTCAAACTTGATAAAATTTCACACAGAACTCAAAAATGGACTGGACAAAATTATTGGCACCTTGTTAAAAATGTAAGAAATAATTGCTTATTTCTGCTGTCAAGTAACAGGTGTGGGCAATATAGTAATCACACTTGCAACCAGTTAAAATGGAGAAAACTTGACTCAACCTGTGGGTTGTGTGTCACACTGAGCATGGAGAAAAGAAAGAAGTGTAAAGAGTTGTCTGTGTATTTGATAGAAAAAAATTGTGGAAAAATATGGACAATCTCAAGGCTACAAGTCCATCTCCAGAGATCTTAATGTTCCTGTGTCCACTGTGCGCAATATCATCAAGAGGTTTACAGCCCATGGCACTGTAGCTTTTACTGTACAAATTACAACGAAGGATTGTTCAAATGGTGGATAAAGAACCCCGATTAACTTCTAAACAAATTCAAGCTGATCTGTAGACACAGGGTACAACAGTGTCAACTCGCACTATCCGTCCCCATCTGAATGAAACAGGGCGCTATGGTAGGAGACCCAGGAGGACACCACTGCTGACACAAAGGCATAAAAAAGCATGACTGGAGTTTGCCAAAACTTATGTGACAAAACCACAATCCTTCTGGGAGAACGTACTGTGGACAGATGAGACAAAAGTAGAGCTTTTTGGTAAAGGACATCATGGCACTGTTTACAGAAAAAGAAATGAGGCCTTCAAAGAAAAGAACACAGTCCCTACAGTCAAACATGGTGGAGGTTCAACGATGCATTGGTGCTTCTGGCACTGGATGCCTTGACTGTGTGAATTTTGAGGGGCAATGTAGTGGCCAGTGTCAGAAAGCTGCGTCTCCACCAGAGGTCATGGGTCTTCCAGCAGGACAATGACCTGAAACACACTTCAAAAAGCATTCAGAAATAGTCACAAACAAAGCGCTGGAGAGTTCTGAAATGCCCAGCAAAGAGTCCAGATCTGAATCCATAGAACACCTGTGGAGAGATCTCAGAACAGCAGTTTTGAAGGCATCCTTCAAATCTGAATGACCTGGAGCAGTTTGCAAAAGAAGAGTGGGACAAAATTCCAGGAGAGAGATGTAAGAAACGTATTCATGATTACAGGAAGCGATTGATTTCAGTTATTTTTTCCAAAGGGGGTGCTACCAAATATTAAGTTAAGGGTGCCAATAATTTTGTCCAGTGCATTTTTTGGGTTCTGTGTGGAATTGTATCAGATTTGACTTTTCTTCTGTGTAAAAAAACAACAACAAAAAAAAAAAAAACATGTGAGTACCAAAACATTTGCAACTGCAACAATTTTCTGAGAGAAGGATTGGATTTTCTGACAGAATTACAAGGGTGCCAATATTTTTGGTCATGACTGTACATATTAAAACAAAAAACAGTTTTGAGCTGTATTAATGTTTCATAATATTACTGTATGTACTGTATTTTCTAACAAACAAAGCCTTGGTGAGTATCAGTGTTGAGAAAAGTTACTTTTAAAAGTAATGCATTACAACATTGCATTACTTAATAAAAAAGTAACTAATTGCAATACTTAGTTACTTTATAGAATGCATTTCATTACTTTTTGTCACCTGGGCTGGCCTTGCTTATTTGTTTTTAATAACAAACGACAAGGACAGGAAACGTGTCAGTGAAATGTAACCCAAATATTCTGTTGTACATTTAAAAGTAATATGTTACTTTACTAGTTACTTGGAAAAGTAATCTGATTACATTACTCACTACTTCTAATGCGTTACCCCCAACATTGGTGATAAGAGACCTTTCAAAAACATATTTTGGCCATAATAAATCTTACAGACACCAAACTTTTTAATATAAGTGTATTTACTTTACTAAGATATAAAACATAAGAAACGAACAAAAGTATCAAGCAAAATTTTTATGTTTACATGTTTATTATAAAAGAACATGTGTTCTGCGTTATTAAACAGATGGTAAACTCTTAGCCAAGAGCCTGCATTAAGCAGGAAGTCCACATGCATCATATCCAGAAGGATTTCCGGTGGGAGAGATGTAGTGCGAGATATTTAAAAGACATCAAAGTGTCAGTGTGATACAGAGACTTCATACACAGCCAGTAATGACCGTGATACAGCACAGCGTCATTTCACAGCCTCAGGACTGCTGAAGCAGCGGGGAGCAGCACGTGTGTGTGTGAGTGTGTGAGATCTTCAGTAAGCTATTATGTGTATGGAAAATTAGACGCCAAAACTATTAATTCAGCTCACAGCCAAAGAGAGAAGCCACAGGGTGGACGTGTTTGTGAATTATAGCATTACAGCATCTGTTCATCACTAACACACTCTCTCTCGCTCTGTCCGCCTCAACCTGTTCTGTTTGGATCGTAATGACAGAGTATCGTGTCAAAGCTTCTTAAGAATATATAAAAATGGCTTTCTCAGGGGAATATGAGTGGCAGTGTAGTGGTCGAAGTCAAAAGGGCTCTCTTTTATAGTAAATCTTTGGGATTTTGCACACAAAAGAAGCTCATTTTGAGTTTGGGGTTGATTTTTTTTGGCCTCTAAGCCTGGCCAACTTGAATCATAAAGCATTTGTTATGATGGTTGAGCCTTAAGTCAACCTTGAAATAAGACAATGACCTGAGAAATAGAGGGTTGTGGAGAAGCCAGGTTAAGCCCAGATTTTAACCCTGTTGTATTGATGTCAAGAGAACTGAAGCAGGCAGATCATGAAAGTCCAAAAACAGATAAAAGTCTGCAAGGAGTCGACAGATGCTGTATATTTCAATGCAGGTCAGTGTAGGGCACTGATAATTGTGCTAAAATGATTAATAAACTCATACATACATGTAATGACTTAAATATGTCTCTTTAATGTGGAAAAAAAAAAAAAAAACTTCTGGGCAGAAAATGTTAAATGTCACTGCTATTTTAGTTTTTATTCATAGTTTGAATAAAATATTTTCTTTTAGATTTTATTTTAATCTTTTTTTAGATTTTTAGATTTCACTTTAATTTTTGCTAAAGTTTTAATCATTTTA
Source organism: Cirrhinus mrigala (assembly GCA_036247105.1). Classification (NCBI taxonomy): domain Eukaryota; kingdom Metazoa; phylum Chordata; class Actinopteri; order Cypriniformes; family Cyprinidae; genus Cirrhinus; species Cirrhinus mrigala. Next base: position 9,681,665 of record CM070028.1, read on the forward strand.
TTAGTTTATTTTATGTCTGTATAGTATTTACTATTATTTCATTTTTAGTAAATCAAAATAAATTTAAACAAAAAGAAATTTAGCAACTTTCCCCCCTTTTAAATCTTGAGAAAGAAATGATCATATTTTCCACAAAAACATAAACAAAATGATTCCAACTGATAATAATAGTAAATTTATGTACTAAATTAATACTGTATCCGTGAAAAAAAGTATATAACTGTTTCCAGAAAATGATTATGCAACTGTTTTATAACAAGTCTATATAAACTGTCATGTGGTGTGACTTTGCTAACTTATTTTATCATATCTGTAAATAAATACATAAATACTTTTAGCCTTAACCAATGATTAAGATGTGTGCAATCATGTATTTAAGGTTTTAAGCAACATGTTATTACATTTTACTGATGGTTACACCACATGACATTTTTAGAGTCATTAAACTGAAACTTTTCTTGAAAACGCAAACCCCTAAAAAACCCAACATAAACACAAACACTGCATTTTACATTTTTCCTTCTGTTTATTGTAGAAACTGCTAAAAAAACAACCAAAAATAACTTCTATTCGTAATATCAGATCATCGTTATTACCGGTGCTAAAGTGAGCATTACTATCACTGTTGCTCATTCTTACAGCTAGTGATGTAGAACCATTTGTACTAGCTTTTTAACAGCTCTGTCCATTGTAGCAGACATTACCTCTGAACTCTAATGCCCACGCTTTATTGGTCTTCCTCTGGCCAGAGCCGAAGCTTCCTCATGGGAACAGTATGGGGGAATTAAATTTGTCTGATTCACCCTGAGGATATAGAGCACTAGAGGCAATAACCCTGCACTGCTGAGAAGAGATTGCTGAGAGACTGAAATAAGCGCTAATATTTGAGAGTGATAGAGGTCCATTGAAGGGCTATTGTCTTTCTGCTATAAATGGATGCGCTGTAAAATTGCTGTACTGTGCATATCACTGGCAAATGGTTATACTAATATATGATCACAGCAGTTGGCTTTTCATCTATGTATTGTTACGCACACATTTTTGGGATATTATATAAATAAATGCTGAATGAAATCACCTTGATGTAAATAAAATGTTGAAAATTTATGCTAAGTGTGTCATAGAACATTTCTTTCGACCGCAGTAAATACATACAGATTCAAATTCAAGCTTCTCAATATTTTAGCCAAAACAGCTTCTACATTGTATGTATGAAGTTAACATCAAATTATTCAAACTGCACCTTCGGAGAAACACCAATTAAATAACTTCGGTAGAAACTGATTTAAAATCATAGATGGAAGCTTAGCTGGCAACATAGCTGTCATGATTCCGGTCTATGTTTCCCTGTTTTGGTTTTGTGGACTCTTATTTTGAAGTATTCTTGCTCCCCATTGTTTCTGTTTTCCCATGTTCCTTTGCCCATCTTGTTAGTTTCCCTGGTGATTGATTAGCTCCTCCCCATGTTACCTCGTTATCTTGTCTATTTTAACACCTGTGTTTGCCATGGTTCTGGTTCTGGTGTTGTTCCTGTATGGCTGCTTTGTGTGTGCGTGCCAATGTCCTGCCTTGTCTTTTGCCCTGAGCCCATGCCTGGATTTACTTTGTGTTTTGTTTAAATAAATGTTTGCTGCATCTGGATCCTCCGCTCCTCTGTTACCTCGACCACACATTACAATAGCTCACATAGTGTCATGTTCTACTGATTCATTCCCTTGTTTTAGCAAATTGTGTTCACTTAGTACTGATTTATTCACTTGTTTTAGCAAATCACGGCCACATTGTACTGATTTGTTTTTTAGTAAGCAGTCATTTTAGTAAGCAGTGGTCATGTTGTACTGATTCGTTCCTTTGTTTTTAGCAAATTGTGGCCACATTGTACTGATTCGTTCCCTCATTTAAGTAAGCTGTGCCCATGTTGTACTGATTCGTTCCCTCATTTTAGTAAATCGTGGCCAGATTGTACTGATTCGTTCCTTTGTTTTTAGCAAATTATGGCCACACTGTATCGATTTGTTCCCTCATTTAAGTCAGACGTGGTCATGTTGTACTGATTCATTCCTTTGTTTTTAGCAAATTGTGGCCACATTGTACTGATTCGTTCCCTCATTTAAGTAAGCTGTGCCCATGTTGTACTGATTCGTTCCCTCATTTAAGTAAGCTGTGCCCATGTTGTACTGATTCGTTTCCTCATTTTAGTAAATCGTGGCCAGATTGTACTGATTCGTTCCTTTGTTTTAGCAAATTATGGCCACATTGTATTGATTTGTTCCCTCATTTAAGTCAGATATGGTCAGGTTGTACTGATTCGTTCCTTTGTTTTAGCAAATTATGGCCACATTGTATTGATTTGTTCCCTCATTTAAGTCAGATGTGGTCAGGTTGTACTGATTTGTTTCCTTGTTTTGGTAAATCATGGCCACATTGTACTGATTTGTTCCCTCATTTAAGTAAGCTGTGGCCATGTTGTACTGACTTTTTCCCTCATTTAAGTAAATTGTGGCCACATTGTACTGATTAGTTTCCTCATTTTAGTAAATCGTGGCCAGGTTGTTCTGATTTCTTTCCTTGTTTTAGTAAATTATGGTCATGTTGTACTGATTCATTCCCTCATTTTAGTACATTTTGCCCACATGATTCTGATTCGTTTCCTCATTTTAGTATATTGTGGCCATGTTGTGCTGATTTGTTCCCTCATTTAAGTAAATTGTGGCCAGGTTATCCTGATTTGTTCCCTCATTTTAGTAAATAGTGGTCATTTTGTACTGATTCATTCCCTTGTTGTAGTAAATCGTGGCCACATCGTGCGGATTTGTTCTCTTATTTTAGAAAATCGTGGCCATTTTGTACTGATTCAGTCCCTCATTTTAGTAAATTGTGGCCATATTCTACTGATTTGTTTCCTCGTTTTAATAAATCATGGCCACGTTGTACTGATTCGTTCCCTCATTTAAGTAAATCATGGCCACGTTGTACTTATTTGTTTCCTAATTTTAGTAAATCGTGGTCACGTTGTACTGATTTGTTTCCTCGCTTTCGGAAATCATGGTCATGTTGTACTGATTCGTTCCCTCATTTTAGTAAATTGTGGCCATATTCTACTGATTCGTTCCCTCATTTAAGTAAATCATGGCCACGTTGTACTTATTTGTTTCCTAATTTTAGTAAATCGTGGCCACGTTGCACTGATTTGTTTCCTCATTTTCGTAAATCATGGTCAAGTTGCACTGATTTGTTTCCTCATTTTCATAAATTGTGGCTCGTTGCACTGATTTGTTCCCTCGTTTATGTAAATCCTAGCCATGCTGTACTGATTTGGTCACGTATTGATTTGATCTGTCATTTAAGTAAATCATGGTCATGTTGTATTGATTCATTCCGTCATTTTAGTAAATTGTTGTCAAGTTGTACTGATTCTTTCCCTCGTTTTAGTAAATCATGGTCACGCTGTACTGATTCGTTCCCTCGTCTTAGTAAATCATGCGACTTTGTACTGATTCATTCCATCGTTTTAGTAAACCCGTGGTCATGTTGTACTGATTCATTTCCTTGTTTAATAAAATATGGTAACTTCGTATATCGTGGTTATGTTGTACTGATTCATTCTCTTGTTTTAATAAATCTTGGCCACGCTGTACTGCATCGTCCCATTGTTTTAGTAAATTTTAGCAACACTGTACTAATTTGTTCCTAGTATTGTAGCCATATTGTCCAAATGAATTCCTTCATTTTACTTTAGTTATATGATTTAATTTATTAAAACAAAGAAACAAACTAGCACAAAGTGGCTACAATCTATATAAAACTAGGGAATTATTATTATATAATTATATTATTAGTAAGTCACAGGTGCTAAATCTTAATTAATGTTGTATTTTTCTTCTTCTGCATGTAATATGCAAGGCTCAGTTACATAAAACGTGATCTGGATTTAAAATTGTGTCGCCCACACACAAGTACCAAAGCTCTTTTTTTCAGTAGCATATGCGCCACACTGCAAAGAAAAAAAAGAAAAACATTTCATTCTGCATTTTCTAAGGAATAAGGCCACAAACTGCATGTTTTACTAATGCCGCATTGTTAGCATACAACATTGTGGCTCTAAAATAGATCTCCCTTTGTAAATTCTGAAAATGGTGCAGAAGGCATCAATAAACAAATAGGACATATTCATATTCCCTACACCGTGTCCTTCTGTAACAAAGAAAAAAATAATATGGTGGGCGCCAAACGCGAGCAGATATTTTCACACGCTGTTCCAAATTGTTGTGCTGCTGCTCTTTGGGTTTGCGCTAGTTGTGTCAAGTGCAACCCCGGATGGGATCAAATATTCATCAGTCTTTGCTTGTGTCATCGCGAGTCAACAAGACGGCGGCGGGGAAAGAGAAGCCGCTTTGATCAGCTCCTCTCTGGAGCGCTCCCTTGTTCCTGCAACATCCTGATTGCTCCCATCCACCGGGACTCAAGCATATCGCTTTCACGGAGAGAAAAACCTGGGTTGCGTTAAGCTTCACACATCACATGGCCACGCGCTCAAGGTGGAATTGTCTCGTTTTGTGTCACCTTCCCTGCAACAAGGAGGAACTGAACAAAAAGTTTCAAGTCTTGAGAAATCTATTGTAGTCTAGACTCGGCTTGGCAAGCTGCCCAGAGACCGTTTGTGGACCACCTGATGCGCAGTGCAGACAAAAGTGCCAATGGCTGTTACAAAAAGACTAATCTGATTGAGTCACTATGCACAGAAAAAAGACAGTTTTATCTATAGAATTTATTACCACATTTCCCAAAGTTTTGTGATTCAACTTACTTCAAAGGCACCACAGGAGGTTTGCTAGTTAGGAAACCTGGTATGGATGCTAAAATACAACACTTGTGACAAGGCTGGCTTTTTCATTAGGTAAGTAAATAAATTAATACACACCACAAAGGGCGCACACGTGACACAATAGCAATCCTCACAGGAAAAACATAGAAGACTCAAAAGTTATATAAAAACAGTTTGCCCTTCTGAAAGAGTTATAATGGGAATTGTATGAGTTTTAATGGAAACTGTAACTGTACCTGTGGGTCTCTACTGGTCATTTGTTTGCCTTCTATTGGTGGCATGTTAAAACTACTAAATCCTGATTGAATATGGCTCAAAATACAGGGTACTGGACAGGGTTGCCGGGTCTAAGTAACAAAACAAGCCCAAGCCCAATGGCCCTATCCAAATATCAAAACTCAACATACCACTTCCATATCTAAAATACATATTTTACATTCACTGTTATGAGTTATACACAATAACAACTTGAAAATCACTTTCATACAGGAGCTCAAAGGCACGTTTCAATTCACACATTTCAGTCAATTACAATTTACTAAAAAAAAAAAGACAAACTTTTAAACTGGAAAAAAAAAAAACAAGTCCAGTTCCACTGGAAAACCACAAACTTGGCAACACTGCTGCAATAATGTAAAATACATGAAAAATGCATTAACATGTATAATACGTTGTTAGAACAATAAAGCATAAAAACTTGTTCTAGTACACTCCAAAAACCAAATCAAGGCTTTGTAAAAGGGCATCATAGGACCCCTTTTAACATGTTGCTAATCTGACAACAAAACGCGCAAATTCAATTTAAAAGTGATTAAGAGACTGATGATAGCATGTTTCAAGCCTATAACAAAATCAAAAAAGTTTGATGTTAGAAGTTTAGATGTTAACAATGTAAAATGCACCAATTTTGATCAAGTTTAATAAAACAAAATACACAAAATACTTATGAACACAAAAGTGATTTAAAAAGTCTAATGTTAGCATGTTGCTAATCCTCAAACAACATCACATTTGATGTTAGAACTTAAATCTAAAGTTTAATGTTAGCATGTTGCTAAACTAACAACACAAAGTGCAGAAAAGACTTGATGGTAAATCCTTAGAAGGACTGTTAGAACTTAAATCTTAAAGTTGGAAGTTAGAATGTTGCTAAGCTACATGCAAAATTCAGAGGAGACTTGATTTCCCAGATAGCACACCTACGTCTGCCAGATGTCTGTTAAAGATCATTTTATCTGGAAAGCATCTGCTGTGTACAAACGTCTGACAGACGTCTGTAAGATGTCAGTTTTACATACGTTCTAAATCATAAACATCTTAAAAACATTTAATACACGTCTATTTGACACCTGATAGGAAACGTCCAATAGACGTGTTGCAGATGAGCAAACTACGTAAAAAATACATCTTGCAGATGTAAATGCAGACGTCAAATAGACGTCTCCGAGATGTACCTGTGCTATCAGGGGGTTGTTGTCTAGCTTATAAATGCAAAGTGCATAGAAGACATTTCAAAACTGATTTCAGTTAAGACTGATGTCAGATGTTAAAATTGAATATTAGCATGATGCTAAGCTACCAATGCAAACTGCACATACTTTAAAGGGGACTGATAGTTTAATTGCAGCTGCTAAACTAACAATACAAAATGCACAAAACACTAATTTTGGAAAGTAATGTGAATAAAGTTTTATGTTACTAAGATAGCTATGCAAAGCAAAAAAAAGTTAATTGAAACTAATTTCAAAATAGATTGATGTTAGCATACTTAAGCTAACAATGCAAAGTGCACAGAAATGATTTCAGTTTACTTTAGATGTTAGCATTATTCTAAGTTAACAACGCAAAAGAAAGAGCTTTGGTTCAAATGTGATTCTAATAGCATAATACAGTTGAGGTCAAAAGTTTGCATCCCCTTTTCAGAATCATTATAAATTTTATTTTATCAAAATAAGAGGGATCATACAAAATACATTTTGTTATTTATTCGGTACTGACCTGAATACGATATTTCACCTAAAAGATGTTTACATATAGTCCACAAGAGAAAATAATAGCAGAATTTATAAAAAATGACCACGTTTAAATGTTTACATCCCCTTGATTCTTAACACTTTGTTACCTGAATGATCCACAGCTGTGTTTTTTTTGTTTAGTGATAGTTGTTCATGAGTCCCTTGTTTGTCCTGAACAGTTAAACTGCCTGCACTTCTTCAGAAAAATCCTTCAGGTCCCAGAAATGATTTGGTTTTCCAGCATTTTTGTGTATTTGAACCCTTTCCAACAATGACTGTATGATTTTGAGGTGCATCTTTTCACACTGAGGACAACTGAGGGACTCATATGCAACTATTACAGAAGGCTCAAACACTCACTGATGCTTTAGAAAGAAAAATGATGCATTAAGAGCTGGGGGTGAAAACTTTTGAACAGAATGGAGATATGTACATTTTTCTTATTTTGCCTAAATATCATATTTTTTTCATTTAGTACTGCCCTTCAGATGCTACAGAAGATACTTACATGTTTCCCAGAAGACAAAATAAGTTACATTTACCCTGATCTTCAAATTCAAAAAGATTTCACCCCCAGCTCTTAATGCATGTTTTTTTTTTTTCCTTCTGGAGCATCAGTGAGCATTTGAACCTCTGTAACCTTTCTGTAATAGCTGCATATGAGTCCCTCAGTTGTCCTCAGTGTGAAAAGATGGATCTCAAAATCATACAGTCATTCTTGGAAAGGACTCAAATACACAAAAATGCTGGGAAACCAAAGAATTTGTGGGACCTAAAGGATTTTTATGAAGAACAGCAGGCAGTTTAACTGTTCAGGACAAACAATTAAGGGACTCATGAACAACTATCACTAAACAAAAAACACACAACTGTGGATCATTCAGTTAAAAACACAGTATGTTAACTTTTGAACTAGGTCATTTTTATAAATTCAACTATTTTTTCTTGTGGACTATATGTAAACAACTTTCATGTGAAATATCTTATTCAGGTCAGTACTAAATAAACAATAACATGGATTTTGGATGGTAAAATAATTAACATTTTTAATGGATGCAAACTTTTGACCTCATAATGATGGTAGCACACACAACAATATTAACTAAAAGTCACATTTTAGTTCAGATTAAGATACTATCAGCAAAGCTTCTTAGCACTGAAAGCTATGTTTACAATCAGTAACCTGGACAAAATTGCAAATCATTCAAATATTGCATTTTCTGCCTTACAAGACAATATCTATAGCAAGAGCACCAAAGGGAAGGTAAATCGGTGGTAATAACTTGTAATGGCACTGCAAGAGTAAACAGATTCAGGTCTGGCAGGCCCATCAACAGCCACTTTGGACATCCGGACCTGGAAGCCGCAGTAATGTGCTAATGTTTATTAGCATCAGTCTTGTGTGATGGCTTCAGCTAGAGGAGAGGACACTCATAAAAGCTGATGCATTTTGGATCTGTGACAGCCCAGTGTTTTTATAACCCGCTTTAATTCACTCTCAGTTTGCCTTGAACTTCAGCCACTTTGATATTGTTTGTTCAGTGATCCGCAACACACTTAACCTCCTGCGTCTGTCACTGACATATCTGCGGTTCAACAACCATAAACCAGACTAAAGAACTTTCATTTACCCTCTAAATAGTGTGGTAGGAGCGTTGTGCTTTATAGTGACTGAATAAATTAGCAGCTGCAGTGTGTTAACCTGGAAAAGAGATGTATCTCAATTCATGAAGGTTTCAGATGAGCTATCCCCATTTAATTTATGACAGAAAAACTGTCAAAACAAAAGCCTCAGAACATCAAAATAGGCATTTACAAAAGCTATTTTGCATTTGTGCATCATATTTTGCCAGTATATTCATTTTGAAACCATTTTGTCCCAAATTAGATGCAGTCTTCCCAAAAATGAGTCTTTTAGGAAGTGCCATAAATATTGTATGACAGGTATTAATCAGTAGAGGGCAGTAAGAGTGCACACATGTCAGAAGAAACCCAGCAGCACCCGCTGGATTACGGATAATAAAAATGAGACATTTGATATGTATATTTGAGGTGCCATCTCTAAAAGGAGGGGTTGATTTAACTCCAGCCGTATATTTGAAATGACAATCATGGCCATAATGAAAAGGCATAAACCTGTCATTGAAAATGATAAGCTAGGCTAATTTGAACACCTATCCATTCAGATGATGGACTGCATGTGAACCGGGAGGGAAAAGTCACTGGAGAAAGTGAGGCTAAATACATTTTCCATCCAGAACATTCATTTCAGCACATTTAACACAACTGAAAGTTGAGGGACAAAGTTTCCAGTAGCTCATGTTAGTTACACTTCAAGCTAGAAACAAAATTACATTTAAAGCTAAGTACGTGTTTGAAAATATATGAATATCAAACACTAATGAAAGTGTGGTCCTAAAACAATGAGAATCTTAATACAGCTGTTCAGTTTGTAGTCTTACAACTTAATTACCTCATTAGCATTTTTAGCTATAGCTTCCCTCAGGAATTTCTTGCGTTTCTAGAACAGCGGTTTTGGAGTAAAACAAGGTCTGTAGTTAATATTACTTGAAAATTTTGTTCTGGAACATAAATTATATTGTATTTTATATGCCTTTAAGCTGCTAACAAGTTGCAACATAATGAGTTTCTAACTGTTGTCCAATTTGTCAAGCATGTAAACCCAAACCCCTCTGGGAGCTTTAGACCTTTTTTATTCATAAATAACAAACTTTGTTTTTCTAAAAAGCCATTAGCAGTTCCCCAAAGGAACCTATGGTCAATTAGACTTCCGGTGTGGCCTACAAATCTGCCGTCTTGAACTAAGCAGCTTTATTAGTGTTACAGTATTAAAGTGGAACAGGTATATTTAAAAACTAGTAATAAAACCAGAAGACATTCTAATTCTGAGCCAAAATGTAGTTTTTAAATCTAAACTGCTACAAGAATGCAACATAATAAAGCTTTCTCAGCTGTAAATCTCCTTTGCAATACCGTATGGCATAAACAGTGGAAAAAGTAGCTTGTTGCTTAGTATAATCAGCTCTAAAAACCAAGTTAGTAGCATTGCTACTGTTAGTTACTCCCCAAGACTGCTGAAAAATCCAGTTATGGTATCCATAAGTGCCAAACAAAAACAGTGATGCACCAAGAAGATTATTATTTATATTTTTTTTTTTTACAAAAACAGCAAAATTAAGTTTTAAATGTAAGTTTTAGTAATAATAATAATAATAATAAAAAAAAACACACACACAAAACCTAAAGTTTCTGTAATTCTGTAGAAGTAGCGTTAGTAGCATAGAAGCACTTTTTATGCATTTGGCTGTTCATTTACACGACAACAGCATTTTGGGGGGCCTGAAAGCGCAAAACTTCTGAAAAGTAAGTTTAAAGTGCAGTTTTTGAAAACAATACCATTATTCCATTTCTTTACAAATGACATTGCCAACTACTGGTCTGGCATGCATATTACAGTGTTTTTAGTCGCTTTCACAGAAACAGTGGTATGCGAAAGTTTGGGAACCCCTTGCAGAATCTGTGAAAATGTGAATAATTTTAACAAAACAAGAGAGATCATACAAAATGCAGGTTATTTTTTATTTAGTACTCTCTTGAGTAAGATATTTTACATACAAGATATATATATATATATATATATATATATATATATATATATATATATATAGTCCACAAGACAAAAAAAATAGCTGAAATTATTAAAATAACCCCCTTCAAAGTTTGGGAACCCTTGGTTCTTAATACTGTGTGTGGTTACCTGGATGATCTACGACTGTTTTTGTTGTTGTTGTTGTTGTTGTTGTTGTTTTGTGATGGTTTTTCATGAGCCACTTGTTTGTTCTGAGTTAAACTGAGCACTGTTCTTCAGAAGAATTGTCCAGGTCCTGCATATTCTTCAATCTTCCTCCATCTTTTGCATATTTGAACCCTATCCAGCAGTGACTGTATGATTGAGATCCATCTTTGCACACAGAGGACAATTGAGGGACTCGTACACAACTATTAAAAAGGTTCAAACATTCACTAATGCTCCAGAAGAAAACACGATGCATTGAGAAGCTGGGGGTGAAAACTTTTGAACAGGATGAAGATGTCCAAATTTTTCTTATTTTGTTGAAATATATATATATTTTTTTTTCCTATTTAGTACTGCTCTTCGGAAGATATCTGCATGTTTCCCGGAAGACAAACTAGGTACAATTTACCTTGATCTTCAAATTCAAAAAGTTTTCACCCCCTGGCTCTTCTACTGTATATTCTATATAATTGCCTCCCAGAACTGTCTTATGCAGGCATCCCCCTCCAAAAGCAATGACTGCATTTATTGTGCTTCGTTGGTTTATGGAAGCCTGTGTCCGCCTCTTAATAAAAAAATGTTTAAAAAAAAAAAAAAAAAGTAATTGCAAATTTTTTATCTCACAATTTTGACATGTGTTAATTACAAATTACGCAGTTCTAAAGAAAAGTCTAAATTGTGAGATGTAAACTTGTAAACTTTTTTTTTTTTTACTGCGTAATACAAGCTTTTGTTCAGAATTGTGTAACAATTGTGAGTTGTAAAGTCAGAATAGTGGGATATAAACATGCAATTACAAGTAATTAAGTCAGTATTATGAGACAAACTCGCAATTTTGAATTAAAAAAGCCAAATTGTGAGAGGAGAAAAAAAGACTGATATGTTCTTAGAATTATAAGATTCAATTCTGACTTAACTCACAATTCCATGTTATAAAGTCAGTATTACGTGATATAAACTTGCAATTCTGAAAAAAAAAAAGGCACAATTGTGAGTTTATATCTTGCAAGTCTGACTTAATTTCTCAGAATTGTGAGTTTGTCATACAATAATGACTTTATAACTCATAACGGAGTTAATATCACAAAATTCTGTGAAAACAAGTCAGATAAAAAGTCACAATTACCTATTTTTTTATTCAGTGGTGGAAAACAGGCTTTCATATCGAGGCGCAAGTAATTTATTATATATGAAAATTATATGTCATACATTTCTTAGAGATATTTAGTGCCAGTTTATCAGGAAATTATGATTTTGTTCTCTTTGACTCTTTGGATGGAAACAGTGCTTATTCGCAAATGTTTTATACAATATTCCAATTTTGCCCATAATTCAGTTTCAAGCTGCAAAACGATTAGTCGTGATTAATCAAATCAAATATGTTTGCATATTATATGTGTGTGTACTGTGTATATTTATTATGTATATATAAATACACACACTTACATGTATATATTAAAGAAAAATGTTTAATTTATATGTAAAATATTCATATTTTAACTTTTATTTTGAATCGATTAATCACAACTAATTGTTTTGCAGCTCTAGTTCAATTCACAACTTCAGCTAATGTCTGCCAATATCAAACCAATCTTAAGCTGGGCTGTGTAGTTGTAATCATCTCTTAGCTCTGTATCAGGCTTGAAGAAAAATTTGGTCTCTGTTTGCACTATGAATATTAAGAGAGTACTTTGATTATGGTTGCACTAATTGTTTGCACTTAAATTCAATTTGTGGAAAGGAGGTCACACAGCTTCAATCAGTAAGTTCTTGAAGCTCATAATTCATATACAGTTTGGTCTGAAGAGTCTAAGTCTAAGGTCTGAAGAGAGTCAAGGTTTTGCGGCAAAAATTTGCTGAGACAAGTAAAGAATTAAAAAGACATATGGTTTCAAAAGTGGCTTTAAAATTCATTGCTTTCATATCACTGAACATAAGGTGATATAGCCTACATTCCACCACTATCCATTGAGTTTCTTAATTTGTCTGAGGTGACCTCAAGGCATGTTCTCTTTAGTAACAGCTTTGGTCTTGGCAAGGGGTGTCCAATCCTGGTCCTGAAGGGCCATGGTCCTGTAGAGTTTAGCTCCAATTTATCCCAACATACCTTCCTGGAAGATTTTAATGACGCTTATTATCTTGGTTCACATGTGTTTAATTGGGGTTAGAGCGAACCTGCATGACAGTGGCCCTTCAAGACTGGAGACCTTTGGTCTAGGCTGCCTGAAAAGTTTCCAAATGTGGAAGATCGTAAAACATGGTAAGGGTTTACAGTCCTGCCCTCTGGTCCCTGCAATTTGCCAACCTCATCAGTTTCCCCACAGTCTATCAGATCGGCAGACTCTGCTACCCTGCCAAACCTCATTCGCTTTCCTGCCTCTCAAATGGAGCCAAACAAAGCCAGATCAATACAGATCCGCCTCAGGATGCCAAGCGTGGTCTCCGCAGAGCTTCAAACGAACCTCAGCACCGAGGAGGAGGTCTGATAGCCATCGCAGCACGCTGAGATGGCATGCTCTCACTTCATATCTCTCGAACGCTGGAGCTCATATCAGCACACGGGACACATGCCACCATCCTCTCAGTATTCAGCGCCAGCAAGCAGCCCAGACACAGCGCTGATTAAATGAACGCACCATCATGGCCTCTTGAGACTGGACAAGTGGGCTGCACCAGAACAGCGGATGGATGTAGAAAATGAGCATGAAGAAATTGATTGCATGAAGAAGGGGTCTTTTAAAATGAGGGAAGCAAAATAGGGAGACTTGTCTGAAAGGCTGCCAAGTAGAGGCGTAATTTAAAAGCAGAGAGGGACAGCGGCGAGGAAGCTCAGGTTGTTAGCACTGTGGGCCGCCGTGAAATGAATTATGATCCTATAAGGAAGGGGATTTCATTATCTTCATTAAAAAACAATTAATATTCCTAATTATGAAGTCTTGATTCCGTAATGACCGCCAACCTTGTCCTCTCAGATCACAAATCAAAGACTAAGGAGTAGTTAGGAAAGGACTAAGGGATAGTTCACCTTAAAATGAAAGTTCTGGCATTATTTTCTCACCCTCGTCATGTCTTTCCAAACCTGTGTGTCTTACTTTCTTCTGTGAAACACAAAAGGAGAAATTTGGATGATTGTTGCTGCAAACAAATCACTGGGTCAGGGTTTGACCTTGAGATTAGCTTTGTGTGCAAGCCAATAAAACTCATCTTTCCATTCAAAGAAAAATTATATAAAATGGTAACATACTATTTGTTCATATACAAAAAAACAACAACACATGAATCTCTTATCTGACATAATATCAATGTACTTAACAAAGAAATGGCTGAAAATAGCAGAAAGCTGTTGATTTCTGAAGGGTCCCAAAACAACAAACAAGTTTTTGGGTGTTTTTACGTGAGGTACCCTGAGACAGCATGCACATCAGTGGGGCTAACTCAACATTGCCAAATGTGATTGGTATGCAATAAAAATTTCAGGGAATTAAATCACTGGATTGGTTAAAATAATGATTAGCATGAAATATAATATTCTTTTTTTTTTTTTTTTTTTTTAATGTGACTGCAAAGTTGGTACAAAGGGTACATGGGCTTAATGGCTACACTTACCCTATAGCAAATTTAATACTGAATAAATCAATACAGGTAAAATTATAATTAACTTTAATATTTTATGTTTTTTAGTATGTTAGTCAACATCTATGGAAGTCCATTCCTGCCACCGAATAAAAAATTAAAAAGGTAATTGCAACTTTTTATCTTACAATTCTGACTGTTTTTTTCGCAATTGCGAAACTTGACTTTTTTTCTCAGAATAGTGAGAATATAAAAACTTGCAGTTCTGACTTTTTTTTTCAGAATTGCGAAATAAACTTGCAACTGCAATAGATTTAAATTAAAAAGTCAAAATCGTCAGTTTATATCTCACAATTCTGACTTTTTTCTCAGAATTGCGAATTTTTCCCTTTACTATAGTTAACTACACTTAACTATACTTTATAACTCAAAATTGTGAGTTTATATCTCGAAATTCTGAGAAAAAACTCAGAACTGGAAGATGTAAACTCGCATTTGCAAAAAAATAAAAATCCAACAAAAAATGAAAATAACAAATTGCGAGATACAAAGTTGCAATTACCTTTTTTTATTATTATTATTCAGTGGCAGAAACAGGCTTCCATAAACATCAAAATAAGTGCACATCTTGATTTTTAAGACAATTATTTAAAATATCAAAAATTTGAAATTACAAAATGCCATTTTTTAAAAGTGTACGTTATTGAAACTGTCATGAAATTGCACTCTCTTTAAGTGCACTTAAGTTTATTTTATCTGCAAGTACAAATATACTTTTTTTTTTTAAATATACATTTAAGCCTTGAAATACACTACATGTGCACATTAAATACAATTAAGCACACTTTTTTTTACAAGGAATATACAGCACATGTCGTCTGACATGCTCAGCACCATTCAAATTACTTTCATTCATAATTCACAAGCAGGCAAAATGGAACCTTGACTGCTTCTTTACCTATAATCAGGCTAAAAAACAACATGGACAAGATAAAATGTCCTATCGCTTGCCACTGTATCGAGACATGTCTTCTAAATGAAACGTGAGATGCATTTTTATTTTCTGTTTTTGTCCTCACATTGTCCCTGGTTTACTATCGACAAGATATTTCACAACACATAACACACTTCATTGCGTGTTGCCATTTCATTGTGTTAAAAATGTAAAAAGATCTACTCTGAAAAAGACTTGCTAGCTTGTGAGCTTTTCACACTGTACAAAAATGAGCTATGAAACAGTGAAACATATTGCCGCCAAAAATAGCGGTTTCCTTTCTCTTGTTAAGCCTTGCCCTGGGCCAACACCATCGCCACACTGACAACAATATCATTAAAAAATAATTGCTACAGCAAACAGTCCTCCTCTGTGCTAAATACTTTTTTTCTGCGCTAAAATCATTTACTTTGATAAACACATAAAAGAGCCCAGCTGTTGGGTCCTAGCCATAAGGAAAACATATTTACAACTCCCATTTGCAATTTAATGAAAACACACTCTCACTCTTGACTCAGTGTTAGAAAAAAAAAGGTCTGGGTCATGATTTAATTCACTGAAATGTTTTCATATTTACTTAGAACTACAAAAGATGCTTTGAATACTGACTTTTTGTGACCATGAACAATTAACCTTGCTTTCAAAGGATTTGTTACGCTTGTGACTTACACCAGAGACAAAACAAAAAGCACATATCTTTTGAGCTCTTTCACAGTCCAAGACTTCGTTTTCAAACTTTCCCATCCACAAACTTTCGGGTAGACACGACAAGCCAATTTCAAAGGCAAATGCACCTTGTGATGAATATAAACAATAACATCTTCAAACAATGCCAGACAATCTTTTTGCCTCACATATACTCCCTTAGCAGAAAAACTTGCACGACGGTGGCTAAAAAAAGTGAGCGAGGCCCCTAAAGCATTCCAGGTAGTCAAATAATGCATGTGCGAGAAAGCAATAAATCACCCCCATCTGGCAACATCCTCTACGCTTGCGACTTGTGACATGGATCAAAAGGAAGAGCTTTTGTTTGTACTCATTAGCCGGGGCCTTGTAGCTTTCATTTTCTCGAAAAGCACCGCGCCATGCAAACACCCTAAACATGTACATCCTTTTGTTGGAAAATACCAGGAATAAGATGTAAGGTCTCTTGTGAACCACTTCGAAATGAACATCCAGACACAATGTCACGTCCATCTTTCATCTCCTCGCTTTAATCTGCCTCTTATTCCATCTTCTTCAACATCTATGTCAACATCTATGGAAGTCCATTCCTGCCACCGAATAAAAAATTAAAAAGGTAATTGCAACTTTTTATCTTACAATTCTGACTGTTTTTTTCGCAATTGCGAAACTTGACTTTTTTTCTCAGAATAGTGAGAATATAAAAACTTGCAGTTCTGACTTTTTTTTTCAGAATTGCGAAATAAACTTGCAACTGCAATAGATTTAAATTAAAAAGTCAAAATCGTCAGTTTATATCTCACAATTCTGACTTTTTTCTCAGAATTGCGAATTTTTCCCTTTACTATAGTTAACTACACTTAACTATACTTTATAACTCACAATTGTGAGTTTATATCTCGAAATTCTGAGAAAAAACTCAGAACTGGAAGATGTAAACTCGCATTTGCAAAAAAATAAAAATCCAACAAAAAATGAAAATAACAAATTGCGAGATACAAAGTTGCAATTACCTTTTTTTATTATTATTATTCAGTGGCAGAAACAGGCTTCCATAAACATCAAAATAAGTGCACATCTTGATTTTTAAGACAATTATTTAAAATATCAAAAATTTGAAATTACAAAATGCCATTTTTTAAAAGTGTACGTTATTGAAACTGTCATGAAATTGCACTCTCTTTAAGTGCACTTAAGTTTATTTTATCTGCAAGTACAAATATACTTTTTTTTTTTAAATATACATTTAAGCCTTGAAATACACTACATGTGCACATTAAATACAATTAAGCACACTTTTTTTTACAAGGAATATACAGCACATGTCGTCTGACATGCTCAGCACCATTCAAATTACTTTCATTCATAATTCACAAGCAGGCAAAATGGAACCTTGACTGCTTCTTTACCTATAATCAGGCTAAAAAACAACATGGACAAGATAAAATGTCCTATCGCTTGCCACTGTATCGAGACATGTCTTCTAAATGAAACGTGAGATGCATTTTTATTTTCTGTTTTTGTCCTCACATTGTCCCTGGTTTACTATCGACAAGATATTTCACAACACATAACACACTTCATTGCGTGTTGCCATTTCATTGTGTTAAAAATGTAAAAAGATCTACTCTGAAAAAGACTTGCTAGATTGTGAGCTTTTCACACTGTACAAAAATGAGCTATGAAACAGTGAAACATATTGCCGCCAAAAATAGCGGTTTCCTTTCTCTTGTTAAGCCTTGCCCTGGGCCAACACCATCGCCACACTGACAACAATATCATTAAAAAATAATTGCTACAGCAAACAGTCCTCCTCTGTGCTAAATACTTTTTTTCTGCGCTAAAATCATTTACTTTGATAAACACATAAAAGAGCCCAGCTGTTGGGTCCTAGCCATAAGGAAAACATATTTACAACTCCCATTTGCAATTTAATGAAAACACACTCTCACTCTTGACTCAGTGTTAGAAAAAAAAAGGTCTGGGTCATGATTTAATTCACTGAAATGTTTTCATATTTACTTAGAACTACAAAAGATGCTTTGAATACTGACTTTTTGTGACCATGAACAATTAACCTTGCTTTCAAAGGATTTGTTACGCTTGTGACTTACACCAGAGACAAAACAAAAAGCACATATCTTTTGAGCTCTTTCACAGTCCAAGACTTCGTTTTCAAACTTTCCCATCCACAAACTTTCGGGTAGACACGACAAGCCAATTTCAAAGGCAAATGCACCTTGTGATGAATATAAACAATAACATCTTCAAACAATGCCAGACAATCTTTTTGCCTCACATATACTCCCTTAGCAGAAAAACTTGCACGACGGTGGCTAAAAAAAGTGAGCGAGGCCCCTAAAGCATTCCAGGTAGTCAAATAATGCATGTGCGAGAAAGCAATAAATCACCCCCATCTGGCAACATCCTCTACGCTTGCGACTTGTGACATGGATCAAAAGGAAGAGCTTTTGTTTGTACTCATTAGCCGGGGCCTTGTAGCTTTCATTTTCTCGAAAAGCACCGCGCCATGCAAACACCCTAAACATGTACATCCTTTTGTTGGAAAATACCAGGAATAAGATGTAAGGTCTCTTGTGAACCACTTCGAAATGAACATCCAGACACAATGTCACGTCCATCTTTCATCTCCTCGCTTTAATCTGCCTCTTATTCCATCTTCTTCAATCAGTCGCTGCTCAGAATTCTAACGTTAACAACGTAGCCATGTAAATCTTTACGATTTCAATCTTTAAATGTACTTTCATCCTCCGTGCTCGTAATGTTGGGACGAGAGGTCAGTCAGTCAGGATGGAGAACATCTTCAATTCTTTTCACAATCAAGCTTTTCTTTGATCTGCTCTTCACAGAACTTTTTCTAATGAAGGCAAAAATTTTAAAGATGTGAAATTGTGGTTGAAGAAACAAATCTAAAGAGTCAGACATTTTTTATTAGTATTTTTGTCTTGTTCTACAAGACTAAACAGCTGTCTATCAGGGGTGTTTCTTTTGAGGAGGCAAGGGAGGCAGTGCCTTCTCAAAATATTGGATAGAAAAAAAATACATAGTGCAAAAATAATACAATGACAATATTACAGAGTTTATCATTATGAAGTATATAAATCACTTGTTTTTCTAAAGAAACATTGTCCGACAGTGACAGGTAAAGTTACAGCAGGAGTCCACATCTCTCTCGGGAGAGTGTGATTTTACCAAGTACAACTTGGACCTGGATCAACATTCCAATCAACCATCAGAATTGAGGGATAACTTTTCAGGAAATGTCAGTTTTAGGCTTGCGATCAGGGTTAGGTGCTTCTACACCTTGGATAATCAGCTATCATTTCCCTCTGATTTTAGGAATAAATTATGGGTAGGGTTAGGTTTAGGAGTAGGGATTGGGTTAAGTCTATATTTTTGAACCATAATGTCCAAACCTGGAAATTTGGACCATAATGTCCAGGATCAACTAAAGATGTTGATCCAGGAACATGTCTTACTTGGCAAAATCATGGCGACCCTCTCTCTCGTCTCCCCTGAGCCCATTGAGTTTCAACAGGCCCCCTAAAGCGTGCCGTGAGTTTGGTGGGGGGTAATTGAGAACAAAAATAAGTCACCATATCATCCAAGATATAATTGGATATGACTGGTTATGTTTGCCTATGATTGGTTCATGTGATAAATCCTGCCTCATGTGATCATTAGGGGTGGGAATCTTCAGGCACTTCACGATCCAATCCAATTCCGATTCTGGGGGTCACAATCCGATTCCAAAATGATTCCAAAAACATTTTTCCCCAATTAATTCTTCTGCTGTTCATCTTTACAACCTTACATTTTAACCAAAACTGCAGTTTCTTTGCTTTTTGTTTATAGTTGGAATCTCTGTATGTCAGTACTGCCATCTTAAAAGTAGGGGTGTGAATCTTCACTGGTTTCATGATTCAATTCAATTACAATTTTCATTGTCAACTCAGTATCACTATGCGTCACATTCTCAGTTTTCAATATTACTGCACATGGCTACATCTTTTGTGCAAAATGTACTTTTTTTTTTATTATATATGCAGGACAAATCAATATTTTATTTAAAATAAGTGTTCTTTAAGTATCCAAAGGTTTACAGACAATAGTTATGGGTTTTTCTTTTTTCCTCAGCATTATTGCCGTTTGATTAATACTGATGAGATCATAAACAGTGGCAGCTTTAACAGACTGTATTCACACTAATGCACAGATTTATTTCGATATATCAGATGTTTTGTCCTGCTCTGAAAACATAACTGACTGTGTGAACATCAATTTCGTATAAAAGTTTTCGAAAATGGAGGTGCACTTAACCACAGCCGCATTCGATCTTCAGGACAACAAACACAAAGCGCATGTGAAAGTCTGTCAGTGCGTGAGTTTCATGCATCTAATAGTACTGAATTCTAAACGCCATTAATGAAAGCATATCGAAAAGCATAATGAAAGCAATGAAGCCCCCCACGTCTCTAGCGCGCACACGTGCCATATGCGGGGAAAAAAAAAAAAAAAGCTCAGAATCGTTGAAGAGAGAATCGCGATGCATCAGAGAATCGATTTTTTTCTTCCACCCCTAGTGATCATACGCATTCGCGAATAAGTCTGAATGAACAATACAATGGCGTTAATAAGAAGACTAGGCTAATTTAATAAAAGTAAATAACTTACACACTTAGATATAACAGCTTTGTTACATCAAAATAAGACTAAAATGGCCTGAGAACATGGTATGAAATTTAAAGTGTGTCTGTGACCAATATTTATCAAGCCTTGATGACTGATGATTTGAAAAATTCAAAAATAGTTAAAAGTTAATTATTAAAAAGAATAGATGAACAGAAGTTCACAAATAAAATATATTGTTTAAATTGTAACTGCCATGAGTTATTTTTTTGGAATAAATCTAAAATGCTTAAAAACACCAACTAGATGAGATTTCATTTATCAATAGATGAGAATTTATTAATTTATCAACTTGTCCACAAATAATGCTATGAAAAATAATATTGAGTGAATTTTCCAAAAACGTACATAAGCTCAGATCAATGAGACCAAATCAAAGATCAACCAGTTCCAAAAATAAAAGCAAAAACTGTGCTAATTGAGAGACAACAAGTTGACAAAAAAGACTGAATCCAGTATTTGACAATAATACAATATAATAAGAGATTTATGTTTAATTTTTAAAAGGCTGGTCATTTTTTCACCAGGAACACCAAATTAGGTAAAGGCTTTTTAGAACAGCACAAAGTTTTAAAATAAGACGTACTGTATGTGGCCATAAAACCAGTCATATATACTGAAAGCTGAATAAATTAAGCTTTCCATTGATGTATGGTTTATTAGGATAGAGATAGAGCGACACGCATCATAATCTGAAAACCACGCCCAACGCTCTCCATTGACTTTGTATTGCGGGAAGCGGCCTCCTTGTCATTTCTGACTTATAACAAAAAACAGAACAAAGTCTAAAAGCTGCTTTGTGACAAGATGTCGATAAACAAGCTAAAAAACCCAGAACTACATTTTTATAAGCTGTCGACCCCCCCCCCCCCAAAAAAAAACAAAAAACAAGCATTTAAGGAAAAGTTATTTTTAACCATTTCAAAGGATTATTTCACTATCCTATGTAAACCTGAGAGGTAGATATATTGATATAAAAAGAGATATATTGAGAAACTAAATTTTATTGGTCTATGTCAGTGCTCCTTCTACTTACCTTTCTTTTGCTGGAGAAATTATCCAACCGAATGGCCCAACGTGAAATACCCTGACATCTACAACAATTTATGTCCTTAAACACATATAGTTTGGGGTTTTTTTTAGCATGTTTACTGTACACCTTGTCAAATTGCAGCTTTTAAACATTGTTCTGTTTTTTGTTGTAAGTCAGAAATGACAAGGAGGCAGCTTCCTGCAAAAAAAAAAAAAAAAGTCAATGGAGAGCATTGGATTGCTTTTGGCCGAGATACAACTATTTGAAAATCTGGCATCTGAGGGTGCAAAAAAATCTAAATAGTGAGAAAATTGCCTTTAAAGTACTAGGTTTTGTGGTCCAGGGTCACACATTAATTTGAGAAATAAACATTTAGCAGACATTTCATTTCTAATATTGATATATATTGCAAATCGTTTTGTTTTGTTTTTTACCCCACTAGCAAAGTTTTTTTTTTTTTTATTCATTTAAGCATTAGTTCAAAAAGTAAAATTTGAGTTACATTTAAATTCAAGCTTAAAACAAGAAAAAAATGTTAAAATAACATATCTGAAAGCATCTAAAAGCTTTCCTTTGATGTATGGTTCGATAGGACATTATTTGGTCGAGATATAACTATTCGAAAATCTGGAATCTGAGGGTGCAAAAAAATCTATATATTGAGAAAATCACCTTCAAAGTTGTCCAAATAAAGTTCTTAGCAAAGCATATCATTAGTCGAAAATTAAGTTTTGATATATTTACGGTAAGAAATTTACAAAATATCTTCATGGAACATAATCTTTACTTAATATCCTAATGATTTTCGGCATGAAAGAAAAATTAATAATTTTGACCCATGATGTATTGTTGGCTATTTTTAAAAAAATACAGTACCCATGCTACTTAAGACTGGTTTTGTGGTCCAGGGTCTCATACCCCTAGTGAAAAATAAAGCCATAATAAAATCAATGCGAATACAATGTGAATAGGAGATCAGTTACACAAAGCTAAAAAAGCCACTCTAATATAATTGCAAGTCTACGGCCCGCTGCTCTCAGTTACTATCTTGGTTGCATAGTTAAATTGAGTGAGAAGTTGATTTTCAGCTTGAAATCTCCAGTGCAGTCAGTGTAGTTTCAGCATTTTTATCAAGCTTGTTCTGAACCCACCTCTCCATACATAAATCCAATAAAACTGCCATGGCTGATCAATCCTCTCAGATTAGACTTCAAGTCTTCTCTAGATAGAGTCTTCATGAAGCTAGCACATATAAATTGACATAAACCTGGACGACTCTACTGTAAAGTTTTACTATTTCCGTACGCTTGGATAAAGCATGTGGACTAGGAGGACTAAAGGCCCAATTTGTTCCAATACATGAAACTCCCTTCATCAATCATTAGTTTACCTGAACATTGGAAGCAGACTTGTTTTGGTTCAATCCAAAGACTTTCCCACCCTTTGTGTTGCCACTGAATCATTAATCACTTCATGATTGTGTATTCATGGTGCTGCATTGTTCCCAGCTTCCCAAATCTGTTTCCCTCTATGACTAGATGGCCAAGTGGGATTCGGTGTGTGTGGCCAACTGCTTCTTTTGTATAAAGATATGAAGTGTCGGTTTGAGGAATGACCATAAGAAATGAACAACTCGAGAATAAAATGTCTCTACAACAAATTTTTGAAGAAAACAAATGTGGGAAAAAAAATGCTTAAGGCCCAAGAAAAGAGTAGAAAACCTCATGTGTATTACCCACCACTGATACTGGAACATGTAAACTTGAACTTCCGCCAAGGACCAGAGCACCGAAACTATCTGCACCCCCCACGCACAAGCTTGCCATCAGCGGCTGATGTCTTGAACTTTTGTAGGCAATGTTTTATTGATTTCTTGCAAACTAGCTTAAGGCTAGAGATCCCGAGATGCATGAAAACGAGCTCTTCTAAACGGCTGGTTCAGAAGAATGTCAAACTTATCGGCTTGATATCTGCCCAGGACTGTTAAATTTAAGATCACAACCAAGAGTTGTTTATGCATTTTGGAGTACTATAAGTGAACTGTACACAGCGATGTAGCCAACTATACATGAATAGAATGTATTTGTTGTAGGCCTGGCAAATAAAATTGGTTATTGAGTACAAGAAAACTAAGAGTGCTTTTTCTGCATTTTTGTACACAACTATAGAGCCAACTATATATGAACAGTATGTATTTGTTACAGTACTGGCGAAATGGTATACGAGTAAAAGTAAACAAAACTTTCTCTTTTTGAAATCTCAATACTAAGATGCTCTCAAGTTTTTAGCAGGCCTGGTGAATTTAAGATCACAACCAGGAGTGGTTTATGCATTTTGAAGAACTACTGTATAAGTGAACTTTACAGTTATATGGCCAACTATATATTAATAGTATGTATTTGTTGCATTTCTGGCAAAATAAGTGGTGGAACTTCTGGTCTGTAAATTTAAGATCACAACCAGGAGTGATTTATGGATTTTTAAGAACTATGAGTAAACTGTACAGTTATATAGCCAACTACAGTATGTCTGTATATTCCATTGCATTTCTGGCAAACTAAGTGGTTGATGAGTTAAAAAAAAAATAAATAAATAAATAAATAAATAAATAAATAAAAAAAGAAGACGATAATTTTACCACAAAACTACAACTCCTTCTAAAAGGTCTGGTACATTTAAGAACACAACCAGGAGTGATTCATGCATTATATATACAGTATATATGAATAATATGTATCTGTTGCAGTCCTGACAAAATAAGTGGTAATGAGTTTTTTAAAAAGACAATTTAACACAAAACTAAGATTCTTTCATGTTTTTAACAGGCCAGGAGAATTTAAGATCACAACCAGGTGTGGTTTATGCGTTTTGAAGAACTATAAGTGAACTTCATGTACTTTACAGTTATATGGCCAACTATATATGAATAATATGTTGTTGGTACAGTTCTAGCAAAATAAGTGGTTGATGAATTTAAAAAAAAAAGAGAGAGAGAGAGAGAGAGAGAGAGAGAGACAATTTTACCACAAAACTATGTTTCTTTCAAGTTTTTACCAGGCCTGATCGATTTAAAATCACAACCAGGAGTGGTTAATGCATTTTGAAGAACTATAAGTGAACTGTACACAGTTATGCAGCCAACTATATATGAAAAGTATGTATTTGGTGCAAAAAAAAAAAAAAAAAAAAGGGGGGTTTTAAAAAAGGTCAAGTTTTTACCAGGCCTGGTATATTTAAGATCACAACCAGGAGTGGTTTATGTGTTTTGAAGAACTATAAGTGAATTTTACACAGTTATATAGGCAACTATATATGAATAGTATGCATGTGTTACACTATTGGCAAAATAAAGTAGTAAATATAGTAAAAAAAGAAAAAAAAAAAAAAAGACCATTTTACCACAAAACTAAGACACTTAACGTTTTTACCAAGCCTGGCAAATTTAAGATCACAACCATAAACCACTCCTGGTTGTGATCTTAATTTTTACCAGGCCTGCTAATGTGATAAAATTCTCTTTTTTTTTTTTTATTTTGTTGTACTCAATAACCACTTTATATTGCCAGCACTCCATATACATATCTTTTAACATATGAAGAGTTCAGATGCAAAACCAGCTAAATCCATCTGACATCTTTCTTTAAAAAATGCATTTTTTTTTATCAGGCTCAGATGTATAGGTTTCTATGTAAGTACCGGTACTTCTGATTGGGCTGAGGCTGGTATTTTAGCGAGTTTGAAGAAAAAGTATTTGATGGACGTATATTATGTGTCGAGAGCATTCACTCAGTATCATTATCTCATTTTTGACCGAGATGGCTTTTAGCTGGTTTTGCATCTGAACTCTTCATATAGTTGGCTACATAACTGTGTACAGTTCACTTACAGTTCTTCAGAATGCATAAACCACCCCTGGTTGTGACCTTAAAATTACCAGGCCTGTTAAAAACTTGAAAGCATCTTTTGTGGTGAAATTGTCTCCTGTTTTTTTTTTACTCGCTAAGCACTTTATTTTGCAAGTACTGCAACATATGCATACTATTTATATTAAGTTGGATATATAACTGTGTACAGTTCTCTTATAGTTCTTCAAAATGCATAAACCACTCCTGGTTGTGACCTTAAATTAACCAGACATGTAAAAAGAAATAACAGGTAATAATCATTGTTCTGCTGTATTTTTATTTATTTATTTATTTATTTTTAACTCATCAACCTCGTATTTTGCCAGAAGTGCAACACATGCATACAGTTGATATACGGTTGGCCATATAACTGTGAAATTAACTTATAGCTCTTCAGAATACCTAAACCACTTCTAGTTGTGATCTTAAATTTAAAAAGGTCTGATAAAAACTTGAATCTTAGTTTTGTGGTAAAATTGTCTTTTTTTAAAACTCATTAACCACTAATTTTGCCAGAACTGCAACAAATACATACTATTCATATATAGTTGGCTATATATGAAGTTAACTTATAGTTCTTCAAAATGCATAAACCACTTCTGGTTGTGATCTTAATTTTAACAGGCCTGCTAAAAAAACTTGAAGATCTCTCTGTCTCTCTCTTTATTTTACTTAATTAACACTTTATTTTGCGAGTAACTTTACATTTATATAGACAAAAATATATGAATAGTATGTATTTGTTGCAGTTCTGGCAAAATAAGTGGTTAATGATTTTTTCTTTTTTTTTTTTTTTTTTGACAATTTTACCATAAAACTTTTTAAGTTTTTAACAGGTCTGATAAATTTAAGATCACAACTAGGAGTGGTTTATGCATTTTGAAGAGCTATAAGTTAATATTTATTTATAGTTATATTGCCAACATTTATATTTGCCATAGGCAAAATACAAGGTTGATGAAAAAAAAAAAAGGTCTGGTAAATTTAAGATCATATCCAAGAGTGGTTTATGTATTTTGAAGAACTATAAATGAACTGTACACAGTTATGTAGCCAACTATATGTGATGAAAAGTATGTATATGCAGTGCTGGCAAAATAAAGTGGTTACTGAGTACAACAAAATTTAAAAAAAGAGAAGACTTTTATCACAAAACCAAGATGCTTTTAAGTTTTTATCAGGCCTTGAACATTTAAAATCACAACCAATATTTGTTTATGCATTTTGAAATAATGCAAGTGAACTGTGCAGATATATAAGCAACTGTATACTACATATTTGTTGCAATGCAGGCAAAATAAAGTAGATGAGTACAACAAAACTAAAAAAAGAGACACTTTTATCACAACACTAAGATGCTTTTAAGTTTTGTAGTCAAAAATACGCAGTAAATCACACCCATCTGCAAAACTGCCTTTAACGTCACTACAAAGACTTGTGAAGGCCTTTTAATTCTAGTCTAAAAATATCACTCGCTGTAATGAAACGTTAATGAAAAGCAATGATAAACAGTTGGGCACACTTGACGTTAAGAATTTATGAATAATTCGAATAGAATACAAAATAAGCCACTAATTTAAAAAAAATTAACCTAGGAGAGGACTCAATTCAAGCACTCACAAGCACACCTTAAGTCACCCGTCCTTGGATTTTAAAAGGATGTTCACATTCGACTTCAGCAAACAGCTTGTTCTCAAAAACAAAAGCATCCTAGACAAGCCTGACCTTTCCTCATATCAAGTTTCAAAAATCAGTGGACAAGGCAAGATTACACACACACACAACCCAGAGTCAATCACAGCCTAATTACACACCAATCCCGAGACTCACCCCCCTCCCTCCCAACACTTGGAAAGCTTCGGACCCCCATCCCAAAAGCTTGTGTGAAAGTGGTGCATTGCACAATACCCTTAATCCTGCGTCTGATGACCCCCATCCGGCACTTGAGCGAAACGGAAAACATATCCTCCTCTTACCGCCTCCTCTCCTCTTCAGCGACTCATCGTTGGAAGGAAAAAAAAGAGAGGGAGAGGGGGGAAAATAGCTCCAAAGCACTGTGGAAGAAGTCACATGGCACTCTCAGGAGCAGTCCGCCACTCCACAAAGGCTGGGAGACGAAACAAGAAAAGGCAATTTCTCATTCTCTACCTCTCTACACGTTACATCCCCATCCTAGCTGAGGAAAGTTGTGGCGCTCTCAGGCAAGGCGGCATCTGTCAGAATGACAGAGCGAGTGAGGGAGTAAAAAAAAGAGAGCCTGGGAACAAATGAGTTGTTCGCGATCTTGCCAAAGAACACCTCGGCATCTGAGTGCTTCCTTGTCATGTCTTTGGATCGGTACAAGAATGGTAATCAATATTTATAACTCCTCATCTTTCTCGACATCGCTCCCTCCTTTTGCGGTATTCTTCTCCTTTTTTTTTTACTTGATTTCTCCAGTGCGCTTCTTGCCCTTCGTCTTTTTTTTTTTTGCACTCTTGATCACTCTTTATCTGTCTCTATCATTTTCTCTTTCTGGCTCAGCCGGTAAAGCTTTTGGGAATTGAATAGAATTACTCCTCTCTTTTCCCATATTGGAATTCGACTATAATTAATCACAGCGGCGCTGAGTTTATCGCTCTGTGTAATACAGTGGTGGTTAAGGGATGATCGCAATACTCCACACAATGCATCAACTTCATAACACTCCTAATAAGTGAAGTAGTGCAGTATAGATGCATGGGGTAGGGTTGAACACAACTGGATACAAGCGTGTACTTGCTTACACTGTGCTAAATATAAACACGGCGTATGAGTTGCTAACTGCAATTGTTGTAAACCAAAACAGCTCAGGAATCTCCCTTCATTAGTAGAGTGATATTTCTGAATACTGATAGCTTCTAAAATAAAACACCACCCAGAGACGCATGACTTTTGATTATGATTTAAGGAGTTCCCCAGGGCTCTGTACCTGGCCCAATTAAATTTTGGAGCATGGAAGGTATGATTTGGGATTTAAATGGATTTCACACGGGACATTCTTCAAATTTAGGAATACCTGATATCATGACGAAAAACATACCAATAAGTACATATCACTGCAGTTTCCAACAGAAAAAACAAGCGCTTGTAATCGTTTTACATACACATTTATGATTACAGCTTCATATGTTTTGCTTTTCGGACATAACAAACTTCCTCGGTAGCTTGGCTGGCACGGAAATGGACTTAGGATGTGGAATCCCTGGGTATGAAACTTGTGAAAAACATGACTCACGATGAAAGAGCTGAAAGATGAGAGGTCGAAAAACAAACTAAAACGACATGCGATTGTGTTTTACATCACTCGCTTTCACTGTGCTAAACATAAGCACAGCATACAAGCTGCTAACTACAATTGTTGTAAACCAAAACAGCTTAGGATTCTCCCTTCATTAGTCGAGTGATATTTTTGAATACTGATAGCTTCTATAAGAAAACAACCTAGAGACGCATGACTTGTAATTATGATTTAAGGAGTTCCCCTGGGCTCTGCACTCGGCCCAATTAAATTCTGAAGCACGGAAGGTATGACTTGGGATTTATAGACCATACTTCAGATTTTGGAAAGACAATAATCCTACCTGATCTCATGACAAAAATGTACCTGTGGGAACTTTTTCACAAGACATGAAATATGTACCAGCAAGTACATATGACTGCAGTTTCCAACATAAATGAGCACTAGAGGTGGTAAAACACCAAGCACTTGTAATTGTTTTCGTACACATATATGATTGCAGCTCAATATGTTTTGCTTACGAGCTGAAAGATGAGAGATTGAAAAACGAGCTAAAATGCCATGCTTGCGATTTTACCGGTTCATGACAGTTAAACTCCCATCTCATGTTCTCCCTCAAATTCAAAATTGTCCTATATCGCTGTTTTACCTTTTTTGTTAGGGGTGTTTGATCTTCTTTGCGTGTTCACTTTGCAAAGACTGGGTCGGTACTTCTGCAGCGATGTAGGATGATTTTGAAAGGATTTTTGAAGTTGAGGGATGAAATACGTTTGGAGTTTTTCGACTTACCCGAACCGTCTTGAACCAGAATACACAGAGTTCAGGCAGAGCAAGACAAGACGAGCATTTGAGATTAAAGAGTATTGAAATTGTATTTTTTTACATGAAAATAACCAATCGTTTCGCTAGATAAGACCCTTCCTTAAGCTGCATTTAAACTGCATTTTGGAAGTTCAAACTCGGGGCACCATATCAGTCCATTATATGGAGAAAAATGCTAAAATATTTTCCTCAAAAACCATAATTTCTTTACAACTGAATAAAGAAAGACATGGACATCTTGGATGACAAGGGGGTGAGTACATTATCTGTAAATTTTTGTTCTGGAAGTGGTTTCCCTAGGCTCTGTACTTGGCCCAATTATATTCTGAAGCATGGAAGGTATGATTTGGGATTTGCATAGATTTAACACAGGACATGCTTCAAATTTAGGGAAAAAAAAAAAATCCTGTCTGATCTCATGATGAAAACGTACCCGTGGGAACTTTTTTGCAAGATGTTAAATACACACGATATGTACATATCACTGCAGTTTCGAACATAAATGAACACTAGAGGCGGCAAAACAGCGAGCACTTGTAATCATTTCTGTACACAGTTATGTAGTTGCACTAAAGATGTGGAATCCTTGGGTATGAATTCTGGGAAAGACACAACTCACAATGAAAAAGCTGAAAGATGAGAGATCGAAAACAAGCTAAAACGACATGTTTGTGATTGTGTTTTTACGTCACTTGCTTGCACTGTGCTAAATATAAGCATGTCATACAAGTTGCTAACTGCAGTTGCTGTAAACCAGAACAGCTCAGAAATCTCCCTTCATTAGTAAAGTGATAATTCTGAATACTAATAGCTTCTAAAATAAAACGGCACCCAGAGACGCATGACTTTTAATTATGATTTAAGGAGTTCCCCAGGGCTCTGTACTTGGCCCAGTTAAATTGAAACTGAAGCACAGAAGGTATGATTTGGGATTTATAGACCATACTTCAAATTTTGGAAAGACAAAAATCATACCTGATCTCATGACAAAAACGTACCTGTGGGAACTTTTGTACATGTACATATCACTGCAGTTTCCAATAGAAATAAACACTACAGGTGGTAAAACAGGGAGCACTTGTAATTATTTTCGTACACTGTTCTGATTACAGCTCAATATGTCTTGCTTTCCGGATGTAACAAGCTTGCTCGGCAGCTCAGGCAGTATGGAATTGGACTTAGGATGTGGAATCCTTGTTTATAAATTCCCTGAAAAAAAAGAGCTGAAAGATGAGAGAGGCATTTCTGAATGCAGATAAATTCTGAAAATAAATGCAACCTAGAGAAGCATGACTTTTAATTATGATTTAAGGAGTTCCCCAGGGCTCTGTGCTTGGCCCAATTAAATTCTGAAGCAAAGACGGTATGATTTGGGATACATTTAACACAGGACATACTTTAAATTTTGGAAAAACAATAATCCTACCTGATTTCGCAAGATGCGAAATACGTACCAATATGTACATATCACTGCAGTTTCAACAGAAATGAACACTGGAGGCGGTAAAACAGTGAGCACTTGTAATTGTTTTTATACACAGATACGATTATAGCTCAATATGTTTTGCTTTCCGGATGTAACAAGCTTGTGCGATAGCTCAGCCTGCACGGAACTAGACTCAGGATGCAGAATCCTTGGCTACGAATCTTATGAAAAACGTGACTTACGATGAAAGAACAGAAAGATGAGAGATCAAAAAACAAGCTAAAACAGCATGCTGGCGTTTGTGTTTTTACGTCACTTGCTCGGGATACGAGTTGCTAACGGCAATTGTAGTAAACCAAAACAGCTCAGAAATTTCCCTTATTAGTAGAGTGATATTTCTTAATACTTATAGCTTCTAAAATAAAACACCACCCAGAGACACATGACTTTTAATAATGATGTAAGGAGTTCCCCAGGGCTCCGTACTTGGCCCAAATAAATTTTGGAGCATGGAAGGTATGATTTGGGATTTAAATAGATTTCACACAGGACATACTTCAAATTTAGGAAAGACAATAATACAACCTGGTCTCATGAGGAAAACGTACCTGTGAGAACTTTTTCCCAAGATGCAAAATACGTACCAATAAGCACAAACACTAGAGGTGGTAAAACAGCAAGTACTTGTAATTGTTTTCGTACACCATTATGATTACAGCTCAGTAAGTTTTCTTTCCAGACGTAACAAGCTTGTTCGGTAGCTCAGCCAGCACAGAATTGGATTTAGAATGTAAAATCCTTGTGTATGAATCCCGTCAAAAACATGACTTTCGATGAAAGGACTGAAAGATTAGAGATCGAAAAACAAGCTAAAAAGTCATGCTTCTGATTGCATTTTTACGTCACTTGCTTGCACTGTGCTACATATAAGCACAGCTTACAAAACTGCTAACTGCAACTGTTGCAAACCACAACAGCCTAGGAATCTCCCTTCATTAGCAGAGTGACATTTATGAATACTGATAGCTTCTAAAATAAATCGGCACCCAGAGACGCATGACTTTTAATCATGATTTAAGGAGTTCCCCAGGGCTCTCTACTTGGCCCAATTAAATTCTGGAGCACGGAAGGTATGATTTGGGATTTAAACAGATTTCACACAGGACATCTTTCAAATTTAGGAAAGACAATAATCCTACCTGGTCTCATGACGAAAACGTACCTGTGAGAACTTTTTCGCAAGACGTGAAATACGTACCAATAAGTACATATGGCTGCAGTTTCCAACAGAAGTTAACACTAGAGCCGGTAAAACAGCCATTCATTTGTTCCTGACACTCTTATATCCAAACACTCTTTTAGCACCACTTAGTGGACATTTCACCTTGAATACATCACAAAACATACATGGCGGTACATAGTTCCCACAGGTATGTTTTTGTCATGAGATCAGGTTGCAATAATCAGTGACATTAACTGATACAATAAACTAATGAAACAACATGAGTTCATGTAGCATGTACATGTAGAGGCATTAACTACATATTGTGATGCTACTGCTTATTACGAAAGTTTCCCACCTTCAATTTCCAGAACTTTCTCTGATTATTTCCTCATTCTAAGACACCTACACATAAAACACACCGCATAGTTTTTCATATTTAATGAACAATATGTAAATGTTTGATGCTCCTTAATAAAACATTAACGAGCTGCATATGGAACCCCATAATCATGTCACCTTTTGATGTACGGTGCTTACCTGAGATCTTACAAGTCCAGAAGTCCACGTTTTCATGCAGTATATCAAACGCATTTCAAATTCATACCCATGCATAATGAAAAGCAATAAAGTCATGACTCACAAGACATTAAATACAATGATTAATTGATATTTCATTGCATCAAGCTCAGACATTCATTTTTAATGTTACATTGTACTGTAATATTGGTTTAAATCTACACCATGTGCTAAACTGAGAGATGAGAAACTAAACGGTGAATGTCAGTGGATATTTTTATCATCTTAAGACAGCACATTTAATCCCATTATGCTCATCTAAACGCAACTGCCCAAATGTTTCCTTTTTTTAACTATTTCATTGACTAAAAAAAGGTAAAGTTCACAGACTACCACAGTTAAACCATTGGACTTCTTTACAAACGGCAGTCGATCAATCAACTTGACCTATTTGCAATGGGGTGTTCTCTGCAAACCACAGCCATTACCGACGCTAAGACTTCTATCTGCCTCATTACTAAGGAACACTGGGTCTGCTTCATCTAAATGCAGCAAAGACTTAAAAACAACATTGCCTATGATGCATTTCCAGTCATTTAAAAGCTTCAGGCCATACATACACAGTACTCTGCACAAGTACGTAAATGCATACGCAAATGCTTGGCCACTGAATTGGAATATGATGAATGTAGAGCACTTTTATGTAAAGCTGACGTTAAACACTTTCTATTATCCAAGCATAATATGCAAAGACATCTAAATGAAATTCATGAAAAGAATATATTGAGCATCATCATTCTCACAGTCCTGAAGAACTGAGCCAAATGAGATTTTAAAAATGAAATAAAATAAAATAAAATTCAATTCTTGAAGTTGTTCTTTAGAAAGTGGAACTGAATGAGAAAAACAAAAAGTGTTGTACGTCAGTTATGAAAGCAAATCATCTTTGAAAGATTCTGTTGTCAGTACGCCCACTTCTCTCATTCTTGTATGAAAGTGATGGCCTTGTTTCACATGACTTTATTAAAAAATAAACTGTTATATAACACAGTCCTTCGGTTCGTAATTAATTCTACCTCTCCCCCTGAGTGCAACACTTGACAAACAATGGAAATAAAACTACAGTAAATTAATCACTTGTCAGAAATGTAAACCATGTAAATTCTTTTCATAATTACCTCACCAAGAGGTATTTCACACAAGCTGTGATATAATAATAATTGTGTTTTTGTTTTCACCGTTAAGTAATGGATCACATTTCCGTACGCTAGTGCATCAACTGCTAATAAGGTGAGGAACAGCTTTTTTTTTTTTGTTCCTAAAAAAGCATCTAAACTTCCAGCTTTCTATACTACATTTTTATTTAATTTTATTTATTTTTTTTATTTATTATTTTTTGGTTCCACTAGAAAATTTAATGAATTTCACAAAACAAGACAACAATTTTTTTTTTTTTTTTTTTTTTTTTTTTAAATACCACTTCTTCACAGATTCACTCATTTC
This sequence comes from Cirrhinus mrigala, assembly GCA_036247105.1. Classification (NCBI taxonomy): domain Eukaryota; kingdom Metazoa; phylum Chordata; class Actinopteri; order Cypriniformes; family Cyprinidae; genus Cirrhinus; species Cirrhinus mrigala. Next base: position 9,715,972 of record CM070028.1, read on the forward strand.
TAAAACTGAAAGATTTCTGCTGTTTCTTCTTTTTACTCAAAGAAATGCAAAGGAAATACAGATGCATTTTGATCTCTGGGCTGGCTGTGTAATTTACTCATAAACTCTGATTAAAATGCATGCTTGCCACCCACCCTAAAAAAAAAAAAAAAAAAAAAAAACAGACCAAAAACTAGGCCATTTCCAAAATAGCAGCATTCAGGCCTATTTTGTGCTACATAATAAAGTTGAAAAACTGAAAATGATTCAACCACTAATAAAGCATATGTATGCTTTCCTGGTATATGAGCATTTTTTCTCTCTCTGAATTAGGCCTAAGCGATATAGCTACAGTGTATCTCAACATTTAGCCATTTTCTCTGAAACTGCATAAATCAGATAAAGCATACATTAGACTGTAACAAAGTACATTCAAAATGGTTAATGTAAAGAGTCAAATATACAAATATAAATGACTAATATGATGTATAGCAGCTTTTTAAACACTATTTTGAAATGTCATGCATGTTCAGTAAACAATCTGAGGCGATGCTGCAAATTAATCACTGAACTAGAAATTCAGTTCTGTTAAATGGACAGGTTTTGAACTGATTTTCAGCAAAGAATCAAAATAACCAACTGATTATGTTAAATAAACAGTTAAACTAGTTCACAGGAATCATTTAAATGACTGACAGATTCACTAGAATCATTTAAATGACAAACAGTTTCAAATTTAAAAGTTAAAAGGATGGTTTTTGAACTGATTCTCAGAAAAGAATCAAAATGATCAACTCTAAAACTCTAATATTGAAAGATTTGTGTGTTTTCTTCTTCATTTTACTTGTGAAGGGAGATTCTGATTTTGTTAAATAAACAGTTTGAACTGGTTTACAGGAATCATTTAAACGACCAACAGATTCACAGTAACTATTTAAATCACTGACAGATTCACAGGAATCATTTAAAATGGCAGACAGGTTCACAGGAATCATTTAAATAACCTACAGATTCACAGGAACCATTTAAATGACCGACAGATTCACTGGAATCATTTAAATCACTGACAGATTCACAGGAATCATTTAAATAACCTACAGATTCACAGGAATCATTTAAATGACCAACGGATTCACAGGAACCATTTAAATGACCGACAGATTCACTGGAATTATTTAAATCACTGACAGATTCACAAGAATCATTTAAATAACCTACAGATTCACAGGAATCATTTAAATGACCAACGGATTCAAAGGAACCATTTAAATGACCGACAGATTCACTGGAATCATTTAAATGACCAACAGATTGAAAAGAATCATTTAAATGTTTAAAGGACGTTTTTTTGAACTGATTCTCAGAAAAGAATCAAAATAACTAACTCTAAAACTCTAATATTAAAAGATTTGTGTTTTTTTCTTCACTTCACTTGAAATGTGAAGGAAGAGTCTCATTTTGTTAAATGAACCGTTTGAACTAGTTCACAGTAATCTTTTAAATGACCAACAGAGTTTACCAATTATTATATTATAACAACTCTAAAACTATAAAACTCTAATTTTTGATTTGTGTTTCGTCTTCATTTTACTTTAAATGTGAAGAAAGATTCTGATTCTATTAAATAGTTTGAACTAGTTCACAGGAATCATTTAAATGACAAACAGATTCACAGGAATCATTTAAATGACCAACAGATTCACATGAATCATTTAAATGACAGACTGATTCATAGGAATCATTTAAATGGCCAATATATTCACAGGAATTATTTAAATATTAAAAGGACAGTTTTTGAACTTGTGTGTTTTTCTTCATTTTACTTGAAATGTGAAGGAAGATTCTGATTTTGTTAAATGAACCAATTAAAATGGTTTATAGGAATCATTTAAATGACCAACAGATTCAAATGGCTCATTTAAATGTTAAAAGGACAGATTCTCAGAAAATAATCAAAATAACCAACTCTAAAACTCTAATATTGAAAGATTTGTGTTTTTTATTCATTTCACTTGAAATGTGAAGGAAGATTTTATTAAATGAACAGTTTGAACTGGTTTACAGGAATCATTTAAATGTAAAAAGGACAGATCACCATCAGATTCACAGGAATCATTTAAATGACCAACAGATTCAAATGAATCATGTAAATGACCAACTCTGTATTTGTGTTAGTGGTGCTTTCAAAACATGTGCATTGTAAGACAAAAAAAGTGTATTTACAGTAGGAACTTAATGACCAAAAACAGAAAAAGTGTTAAAAAAAAATAGCAATAATTACAGTGTTGCCAGTCCTTTTATGCATCACTCTCTCTGTCTGCTTTCCAACTTTTACACTTGCTTCATCTCTTCCTCTTTTCTAGGGCATTCTCTTGTATGCTAAGATCAAACCATCACACTGTACAACACAGTAAACAATAAAAAAAACCCAACAAACAATAGTTTACTCCAGGTCCTGAAACAGCATCATTTGGCTAATGAGGTTGGCAGTTCAGCCCACGTCTCTGCAGCAAGGACGCAGAGGTAGGAGGACGGTCATGCTGCTACAGGTCCTGCTTCAACGCTGAGACTATCGGCTATCAGACCTAATAGAGAAGTCTGTTCAGTAATGATATGGAGAAGCCAAGGTGAATGTCACTGCGGCTCCCTGATATTGATCTATGATTGGCCAAAGCTGATTTTCGAGGGGAAGTTGTGTGCGGAAGTCTAGAAAAGAAGCTTATTTTCAGTCTGATCACCAATTATCAGTTTCATAGAGTTAATTATGTATAAATAGGGAGGAAGTGTTTCCTCAAAATATTGGATGAGAAAAAAAAAAATTGTTGTACAAGAATAAAACAATGCCAATATTACAAAATATAAAATTAAACAGTCATCACATGTTTTTTTTCTAAAGAAATATTGTCCAACAGTGACACCAGCGGGTAAAGTTACAGTGTGAGTCTGTGTTTCTCTCGCCTCCCCTGAGCCCATTGAGTTTTAACAGACTCCCTAAAGCATGCAGTGAGTTTGTTGGGGGGTAATTGAGAATAAATGGTGGAAAGTCACGTGAGAGGAGGCAACGCCTCCATCGCGATATGATGGATATGACTGGTTATGTTTGCAAATCAGTCTGAATGAACAATATAATGGTGTTAATGGGAAGACTAATTAAAAAAAGTAAGTAAACAACTCACATACTTAGATAAAACCACTCAAAAACGTCTAAATAAGACTTAAAATTGTATGAAACAGGATCTGTGGGAGTTTTTAGTGAGGAATCAGCTTGGTGAAATTTAAAGTAAATCTCTGTGTCTGTGACCAAGCTTTGAAGACTGAATTCAAAAATATTTGGCTTCAATAAAGAGAATATTGATTACATTGTTAAAGTAAAAATATAAAATAGTTTTTTTTTTTTTTTTTCCTAATAGTATAATGATTAACCAAGAAAATGTGACATGAATTAAAAAAAAAAAAAAAAAACCCTTGTTCTCTCGCTTCAGAACACCACTGCACACTACTGATAGACTGTAATATTGAATATTGGATAAATACAGACTAATAATAATAATAATAATTTTGCTGACATATTAGTCAAAGGTTTTTTTTACAAATAGGATTTTGGACATCTTTTTATTACTCAAATAAATAAATAAATAAATAAATAAATAAATAAGCTTTTTCATACAACAAAGTTTTAGTTCCACGTTTAAAAAAAAAAAAGTAAAATTATGAGATTAAAGTCTTAATATTTTGAGAATAAAGTTGAAATTACGAGAATAAAGTTGAAAATTTCAAGAATAAAGCCAAAATCATGAGAATAAAGTCGAAATGGATCGACAATAAAGTCGAAATGTTTCGAGAATAAACTTGAAATGTCTCATGAATAAAGTTGATATTTTGAGAATAAAGTCGAAATTAGGAGAATAAAGTCCAATATTTCAAGAATAAGGCCGAAATATTTCGAGAATAAAGTCGAAATGTTTCAAGAATAAAGTCGAAATTACGAGAATAAAGTTGAATATTTCAAGAATAAAGTCAAAATATTTTGAGAATAAAGTCGAAATTACGAGAATGAAGTCTAATATTTCAAGCATAAAGTTGAAATGTCTTGAGAATAAATTCAAAATGTTTCAAGAATAAAGTCGAAATGTTTCAAGAATAAAGTCAGTATTTCGAGAATAAAGTCGAAATTATAAGAATAAAGTCGAATATTTCAAGAATAAATTAGAAATTACGAGAATAAAATGTGAATATTTCAAGAATAAAGTTGAAATGTCTCGAGAATAAAGTCGAAATGGTATAAGAAGAGAGTCGAAATGATGAGAATAAAGTTGAATATTTCAAGAATAAAGGCAAAATTACGAGAAAAAGTCAAAATATTAAGAGAATAGAAATTTCAAAAATAAAGTCGAAATGTTTTCGAGAATAAAGTCGAAATGTTTCGATAATAAAGTCAAAATGTTTCAAGAATAAAGTCGAAATTATGAGAATAAAGTCGAAATATTTCTAACCTGAAAAGTCAAGAGTTGAATTCCAATTAAATTCATAAATTGCCTAACTTTATGTCTATTAATAAATTTGTAGTTTTTAACTTAAATACAAAGTTCTTTCAATGTGATATAATCGTGTTGCGGTAGTCGTAACTACCGTAATTCCGAGATGACAACGTGATATTTTACTCATAGCTTTCCACATTCTCGGACTCGGGGTTAGAACCTAAATAGCGCCAAAATGAGCCTGGCGGCAGTCACACTGTACAGCTGTCACTGGTCCAAGTTGTAACAAGTTGTAATTACGAGTTCAGGAGCACGCGAGGCTTTGGCATTGAATGTCATGTGTTGTCATCTCGAATTATGACATGGCGTGAAGGCAGCTTCACATCATTACACACATGGTGTCACTGATTGGTTACTTTTCACACCAGCAGCCAATGAGCTTTCTGCTCAGCATTTAAATACTTGGCTAGTGCTTGCTGTAGCAGTTGCAGCGAACTTCAGAAACCCTCCACCTCCCCAGCTCCACTTGTATTGATCTGCTACGGACTGATTTCATTTAGGTTATATATGGGGGTTATTTAATATTATATATATATATATATATATATATATATATATATATATATATATATATATATATATATATATATATATATATATATATATATGTGCAGCAGCAATAATTCCTACATGGTCACAGCAGGATCTCTGTAGATGTGTTAGCAGTAGTAACGTAGCAGATCTTCCGCCAAAACCAAACACATTAACATAGTCATGTACATTACCATGCATACAACTGTCAGAGAGCTGAACTGAGCTAAATTAAGCTGGATGATGGCACTTTTTTTTCCTGTTGAGCTGAAATGTGTCAATCAGGAAGCTTCATTCTTATCTTCACTCAATTCACATTCAGTTTCTCCACTCATTCGTTCATATTCCCATCTTCATTTATCCCTGAGCTAAAGACTCTGACGCAACTCCATGCAACAGCAATTAGACACCGATCTGTTGCTTCTATAACACATTCTGGAAATGCGAGAATTATTGATACACTCCAAACTGCGATCATTAACAACTGGATAGGAGGAATCATGAGGAACATCAGAAAAAGCAAAACCTCAACCGCCCCCAACTGAATAACACATTGCCGCCCATTCAGGCTCTGTTTGTTCATGCTGTCGGCTGGTTTATCGAATTCCCTTGACAAAGGTTGAACATCAGAGCAGAGATCAGTCATGTACAAGAACTGGACTGCTCTCATGGTGGGTGAATCACGGCTCTTTGATCCGAGCTTCTGGCTACTTGCTCCCTACTGCCACGACAGAAGAGACTTGTGGGATTCTGTACTTCACAACACAGAAAGACAAACAGAGACCTGAAGCCTAGAGGAAGATCCCAGTGTTTTGTACAGGCGCTTCTTTGAAAAGTGATCCTTTTTGCTAAGAGAATTCAAACAATTGAGAAGAAAAACATAAAAGAATGAATAGGGAATGAAGTCTACGTCTGTCTGTCCAACAGAGCGCCAAGATGCTACAATATTTATGACAGGAATGATTATGAGAAACTGTTTTGGCACTTTTTTGGATTGTGCAACAAAGCTACAGCAATGAAGACTTTGAAGCTTTGAAAGTGTCAAAATGTGTTTTATAAAAACAACACTTTGGGTCTGGATCACAAGGAATTTGACAACTAGAAGAAGCGCAAGTCGCATCTTCATCTTCTTAGATGCATTTTAGAGGCTGGCAGGCGTATTGTGTAACTGCTAATATCAAGCTAAGAGAAAATTCATTCATGTGGGCAGATAAAGGTGTCAGATAAACTACAGTGAATCTAGAAGTAGTTAGCTACACTGCAAGCTGCTAACAAAGAGTAGCTAACCACAATAAAGCTCCTTAGGATATTTTAAAATATACAACAAGAGCAAGAGTTTTAAATTAATTCCAATTAAAGTGAACATATCAATCTGAAATGGATAAATATTACTACCTGTAACGAAAAATAATAACAAATCAATGTATTTCAATATACATGAAGACCTGAAATGCTACTCAATCAGTGATCTGTTCATTTACAACTATCCAAAAAATAAAACAAACTTTTCAACAATACAAAGGAGAGAGAAAGAGAGAGTTAAACAGATTCAATGTTATTAATCAAACTTTTCAAAACCACATATGAGAGAGTCATTTAAGATGAACCAGCCATAATTCAGACAAACTATCCAAACGAACCAATCAAAATGAATCAAACTTTCCAGCAATAGAACAGATTCAATATAATTAATCAAACTTTCCAATACCACATATGAGAGAGCCATTCAAGATGAACCAGACATGAATCAAACAGTCAAACTATCCAAACGAACCAAACAAAATGAATCAAACTTCGCAGTTTCAGGTGAACTGATTCACTACAATGAATCAGACACCACAATCAAAAGGAAACCATGGAGATGCAAATGATCACTTTGAAAGAGCAACGAAGTTTAGTAGATCAGAACAGAAAGCCATTAAATCAGTTTATTTATAACTATCCAACTACACCAATTGAACAAACCAGCCAAAATGAATCAAACTTTCCAGCAATGGAACAGATTCAATATAATTAATCTTAAATAAACTTTCCAATTCCACAGAGCTATTTAGGATGAACCAGACATAATTCAAACTTTCAAACTATCCAAATGAACCAATCAAAATTAATCAAACTTTCCAGCAATACAGTAGACAGCAGTTTCAGATGAACTGATTCACTAGAATGAATCAGACACTGCAATCAATGCGAAAACATAGAGAGGCCCATGATCACTTTGAAAGAGCTATGAAGTTCAGATGAGAATAGAAAGACAATGAATCTGTTCATTTCCAACTATCCAAATAAATTAACTGAAATGAATCAAACTTTCCAGCAATAGAACAGATTCAGTATAATTAATCAAACTTTCCAATACCACATATAAGTGAGCCATTAAAATTGAACCAGACATGAATCAGATAGTCAAACTATCCAAATGAACCAATCAAAATTAATCAAACTTTCCAGCAATACAGTAGACAGCAGTTTCAGATGAACTGATTCACTAGAATGAATCAGACACTACAATCAATGAGAAACCACAGAGAGCCAAAGATCACTTTGAAACCGCTACAAAGTTCAGTAGATGAGAACAAAAAGCCACTGAATTACTTAATTTACAACTATCCAACCAAACCAACTGAAATGAATCAAACTTTCCAACAATAGGACAGATTCTATATAATCAATCAATTAAAATTTCCAATACTACATATGAGAGAGCCATTTAAAATGAACCAGACATGCATCAGACAGTCAAACTATCCAAACAAACCAATCCAAATTTCCAGCAAAACATAAGACAGCAGTTTCAGATGAACTGATTCACTAGAATGAATCAGACACTACAATCCATGATCACCAATGATCACTTTGAAAAAGCTATGAAGCTCAGATAAGAATAGAAAACCAATTAATCAGTTTGTTTACGACTATCCAAATACAACAACTGAACAAACCAACCAAAATGAATCAAACTTTCCAGCAACAGAACAGATTCAGTATAATTTTCAGCTTTCCACTTTCCATTAACATATATGAGAGAGCCATTCAAGATGAACCAGGATGAATCAGACACTACGATCAAGAAGACAAAATTGTAGTGTCTGATTCATTCTAGTGAATCAGTTCATCTGAAACTGCTGTCTTGTGTATTGCTGGAAAGTTTGATTAATTTTTTTTGTTTGCTTGGATAGTTTGACTGTATAGCTGTTAAACTTTGAAACTTTGATAGAGCAACAAAGTTCAGTAGGTGAGAACAGAAAGCCACTGAATCAGTGATTCCTTTTTAAATATCTTAGTTTATCCAAATGAAGCAACTGAACAAACCACCTGAAACAAATCAAATTCCCAATACTATAAATTAGAGAGCAGTCTAGGAGACTTTCAATCAGAATCAGAATCAACAAGTAGAAAATAAAACAACATTGCAGCATTTGCACTACATCACTAATAGTTAAAAAAGTTAATTATTACAAGAAATGCCAGGAGGAGAAAAGTTAGCATGGTCTCTATTTTTAGCTACTTCCTAACAAGTGTCCCGACAGACACCGCTGGTTCAATTATTAGGAAAGGGAAGTCACATTATACCTAGACACCAACAAGTAAAGGTCATAAAATTCAATCAACACTTTGACAGAGCCATAGAGTTCAGTGAATGAGAACAGAAAGCCACTGAATCAGTTCATTTACAACTATCCAAATAAATCAACCCAACAAACCAACTTAAATGAATCAAACTTAACAGCAGTACATAGAAGAGAGAGTTGTAAGACAAACTGATGTTTAAGTTATTGGTCTCTACTTGTATTTTTGTTTCAGTTATTAAGAAAAAGAAGTTATTAATCCAAGAAAAGGATATGTAAAGGTCATCAATTTAAAATTCTGTGGGAATATGGAAACTTGTAAATGAAACACAGAGAGGCCAATCACCACTTTGAAGGAGCTATGAAGTTCAGTAGATGAGAATTGAATAAATCTGCGTTAGTCAGCCTTAGAAGCAGCTCTGTACTAACACTAAAGAATGACACAAAAGAACCTGACAGAAAAGAACCAGATTTTAAACAGGCTTTAGTAGCACTAAAACAAAATTAAAAATAAATGTACTTCACTAGTCCAAAAATCCAAGTCTGAATAAGCCATTTCAATTTTTTTTCAAGCCACTCTTTATGCCACTGCACTATAAAATGACTCAGAATGGCATAAAATACAAAACGATAATTTGATATTAAAGTCAACACTCAAGGCTGCTGGAAATAAGCCATAACACATGAATAAGGTTAATTTCAGAGCTACGATAAACTCTCTTTTAATGTTGTTTCAGAGATTTTATCTCTGGTTATAAAGGCGATGAACTCTAGATTTGAAGCGCTGATCTTCTTACACTGCAGTGCAGGAGACAAATAAGGTCAGAGAGTTGCTACAAGAACTGAATGGAAAACGTTCTTTTCAAAGCCTCAAACCCTAAAGAAATCAAAAGTGATTAAAAAGAAGCACTACGCAACACGCCAAACGAAAAAGGACATTTGATTTCCAAGCTTTCCAGCTACCTTTTCATCGAGTCCTTGCAGCTTTGTGGCATTTTATTCAAGAATGAAAGAAGAAGATGACAGGAGGCTTCTTTTACTAGCAGGATCCTGTAATCCTGTCTATATGTCGTCTCACACTTCCCGCGGCTCACACTTATCGCTCAGGGAACAAGCTGTGAGTGAAGGAACGAAGCCGCTGTGTTCCTCCAACAAACTTTGAAAAGTAGCAATGCTGCAGATTTTCAGATTAGTTAAAAAAGTGTTAATAGAAGCTAGTTTTTATCCAAGTATAGGTCTATAAAATGAAAATGGTATAGTAACTTTGCATCACTGGAGAGCATATCCATTAATTAAAATAATTCAAATATTGTATCTTAAATGGTAGGCCTAATCATTTTATAGAGCGCAGCATTAGAGTTCCTGAAGTAAACATGTGAATAAATATTAGTATTCTAATGTAAACGTACATTTCTCCACAAACAAGTTGTTTTTGTCAAAAACATATAACCTTTTAAGACAATACAAGCACATATGATTCTGTAAATACAAGTTCTGCTGAGTGACTAACATTTTATTCAGAGTACCCTGATAGCACACATACATCACGGAGGTGTCTATTTGACGTCTGCATTTTCATCTGGAAGACAATCTGGAAGTATTTTTCAGAATGCTTGTTCAACTGCAATACATCTATAGATCTGTCTATTGAACATCTGACGTTTCCTATCAGATGTTCAATAGACAGCTATTAGATATCTTTAAGATGTTTATGAGTTAGAACCCAGATAGCACATGTACGTCTGCAAGATGTCTGTTAAAGATCTCTTGATCTGGAAAGCATCTGCTGTGTACAAACGTCTGGCATATAACATCTGTAATATGTCAGTTTTACATACATTCTAAATCATAAACATCTTAAAGACATCTAATAGATGTCTATTTGACATCTGATAGGAAACGTCCAATAGACGTATTGCAGATGAGCAAACTATGTCTTGCAGATGTCTTGCAGATGTAAATGCAGATGTCAAATAGACGTCTCCGAGATGTATGTGTGCTTTCAGGGCAATTGTCAAAGCGCTGCCTACAATGTTTTAGAAAAATGTTTCCTTTTTTTAATATAGTTCTGACACACAGATGACCTAAAAACCATACATATAAAATTCCATTGATTTTCAGTCTTTTAAGTTTTCGTCATTTAATGGACAGGCAACATGAAGGGGAAGAGGAGAATAATTCTGCAAGCTATGAATATTCAAAAGCTACTTAATTAAATACGATGGACAATCCATTATCGCACATCCACAGATCTAGCAGCTGATGTGTTTACTACATAAAACAAGAAACTCAAGGTCACGAATATACAAATAATGGTTTAAATGAGTGAATCAAAGCTAGAGAGAAAAAACGAGTGAAAAAAAAAACATGTACTCTGACCTAATTTCACTCAACACAAGCTGGATATGACTGGTTAGGATTGAATTAAGTCAAGTACTTGCAAATGAAGCTGTATTCACGGTTGGTAAGAGATGACGCATTCTTTCCATATTTGTCTAGCATTTTTGGCTCCACAAAGGCAACTGAGGTGCCACAATTCCTGAGGCTTTCCACCAAGACATCTCACTAACGTCTCAAACAGAGCTCAAATTCCAAATTCTGGAACTAAACGTCATAGATTTCCATATAAACACAAATATTTCTTATTCATGCCGTATTTTAGCTTTTCCTACAAAGGCATTTCAGGAGAAAGCCCTGAGTTGAAGATGATATTTCAATCACCTGAATTCAAAGCCTCCTGAGATATGAAAGAGCAACCTCAGAGCAATAAAGAAACATCTTGCCTCATCTTAAACCTGATCAAAACCTTCTTACCTGTGAAATAAATCAGATCTAATATAATATTATAATACAGCACGGCTATATAGATCAGGATTACTTATTTCCTGCAGCTCCAAATCGCAGCTAGCATTCATCATTCTATATTTGCTGTGAAATCAAATTTGTTCTGATTTCTTCCCACAAATCTTTCAGACGCCTTCGCCATTCCCATGATGCATCAGAATCCTGCTTTTTATTTATTTTTTTTTCCCTTTGCAGAATGTGGATGTTCTGTGAGATGGATACAATGACATGTCTAAAAAGATGAGGTGACAGAAGCAATGTTGTCTTTTCTCGATGTGTAGCACTCATATAATACTAGTGATACAGTGTGGGGTGGATTATATTATTATATATTGTGTTTTTGAGGGGAGAAAAAAACACATGGTCATCCTCTACTAGGGAATGAAGCCACACTGACACAAATGCAAAAAATTCAAAGGTCAAAAGGCAACATTGGATTTGTGTCATATCGGCCTCTGGCTTCCCACGAGTCCCTGGTCTCATATTGTTTTCCTTGCTGCATGAATTCACTGGATCATTGACCTGAAGAACTAGCAAAATGTACAGCTGAGACTGTGAACAAAAGGAACACAAAAGGAACACAAACCCACTACAGTACAAAAAAAAAAACAAACAAAAAAAAAAACATATTGTTTGCCTTCAGACATGGGAAATATTTTAACATCATATTTTAAAGAGTAATATTATTAATAACAATAGTTTAACTAAGTGAACTAATATAACATATTTAAATGATTTTTAACATAATATTTTTAAATAATCTGTAATATATCAAGAAGAAGAAAAAGAAGAAGAGTTATTATTACTATTAATTTATTTGAAAATGTATATCCTAATTTAATGACAATTTAATAATATATATATATATATATATATATATATATTCTGACTTTTCTCATCAGATTTTACTCAGAAATTTGAGATATAACTCGCAATTGCGAGTTATAAAGTCAGAATTGCATGATATATAAACAATCGTGAGAAATAAAGTCAGAATTGCGAGATAAAAACTCAACTTTTTTCTCACAAATGTGAGTTTGTATGCCACAATTCTGACTTTTTTCTCGCAAACGCGAGTTAGAAAGCGAGAACCAGGAGAAAAAAAGTCAGAATTTATATCCATTTATATCCCACAATTCTGACTTTATTTCTCAGAATTGTGACTTTATTTATTAGAATATATATACACACACACAAATGCGAGTTTGTATCGCATTATATTGCGTAATCACAGCATGCCAATATATAGCCATATCTCATGTCTATGAGTGTGATATTGCGTTTATACAACAGTTCAATGACACGAGTGTGTATATAAATAAACAAAATAACAATGGAGTGTCTTTAAAAACCCTCTTTTGTGCAGAACTACTTCCTTCTGCCACAGATTCAAATCAAAGTTTGGCAGTTGAAATAAATAAATATATAAATAAAGTTGAACAGCTGAGCCCAAGCCTCCATTACCAATTCCAAAATTTCACTTTACAACTAGTAACGAAGGAATGTTGAGTTGCTTCATTGAAAGATTATTGTGTTACTGAATTACTGTATTAAAAGACATGTGTTATGTGTAGTATTGAGAGACAGACTGACTGAGCGATTGTGATTACCTGCATCTGATACAGCATTCATTCTTCAGATCAATCTCATATCACAATACATCTTTAGTTTGAATGTCCGATAGTCTCATACTATCCTTTCATCTGTTATGGGTGATTCCTGCTGACAGTGCTGCTTGATGCATTTGTTGGTTGCATATAAGCTGGTTTTAAAAGAAAGAAAAAACTTCCTTGCTTAAACCTATGTATTTTTCCATTTAAAAGTCCTTATTCCTGACTCTTAAAACAGTCTCTTGTCACCATCCAATGACAGAACAACGTAACTAAAATCACCATCACGAAAACACACACACACACTACTACTATTTATATAAAATATTATTTATTGAATAACAATATTTAATAAACAACAACAACAGCCATCATAACAACAGCTGTCGGGTGGATTCATGAGCGCTGAACGCTCGCTGACGATCTGGAGCTCACACGTCCGAAAACGCTAATGAAAATTTTACAATAAACATAATATTTATTAACAAACTGCAAATTTGAAGTCTAAACAAGTACTCATCTAAAAAGCTCTTAAAACTACATTCCATGACACAAAACAGTATTATTTTTAAAATTATAGTTTCTCACTCACTGTGAGAAATATGACAACGTCGGCAAGCGGAGTGATACAAACGGTGAAACGGCTGTTGGAGTTCTGTTGGACTGTAATATCGATATTCTTATCAGCCAATCAGATTCGAGGACCAGAAAGAACTTTTTTTTATCTAACTAATAAAAGGTTAATAAGGTTTAATAATAAAGGGTTAATCAAAAGCTATTAGACATTGGCTGGAATGAAGTGTGACATTGCAAAGCATTTTTATCTGCCATTTTCTCTACAGGAACTGTTAAATTATTCAGTAATGAGATTAAAAATTGTGGAGGCTGCAAATTAGAATCAAACACTCCTCAAAGTCAACTGAAAAGAGAAAAGCCTCATTTGACCATTATTATGGCTGATAACATTACTGTACGACTGTAAGATAACAGGACTGTTCCTAACACATTCATTATGGTGCTGTGAGCGATTTAGTTACAGACAACAGTATAATATCCTGCATCAATATAAATGTTAACTTTCTATTCACAGATCCTCAAAATAATTTATCACGGTTTCTGTGAAAATATGAAGCAGCAACTGTTTTGAACAATGATAATAATACTAATTTTTCTTGGGCATAAAATCAGCATATTAGAATAATTTCTGAAGGACACTGAAGACTGAAGTAATTATGCTGAAAATTCGCCTTTTGAATCACAGGAAAAAATTACATTTTAAATACATTCAGATAGAAAGCAGTTATTTTAAACTGTAAAAATATTTCACAATTTTTCTGTATTTACTGTATTTTTTTACCAAATAAATCCAGCATTGGTGGGTGTAAGAGACTTTCAAAAACATTAAGAAATATTACCAACCATAGACTTTTAAACTTATTGCAATTATAATACACATTTTTATGATCTAATGTTTTTGGAAATACTGCAAAAGTGTGTAAATGTATATATATTTGTTATTATATAAATTATTTATTAGAATGTCTGCGATTTTCATTTGAATTTACATTCTACTTGTTACATTCTACTTTGCTCATTAAATGGTGGAATGCAACAGCTGCTAAGCCAGGATTGGCCAGTAACATTTTAAGGCGGTGCTTAAGGGCTCAACTAGCATAAAAAATGCAAATCCAAAAATCTCCAAACACAAAAGCAGAAGGAAAGCTTTCTTTGTGAGTCTCTCTACCTCTTACGACTCTCCTTTTGTAAGGTTAGGAAACAGTTCCCAGGTGCACTCGGTGTGTGTTCAGAGAGATATAGAGAGGTATATTTAGCACCCAGCAACTGAGCTGAAGCCGATCGTTCTTTCTTTCTTGTCACACTGACTTCATCCAAGTTACAAGAAACCAAGTCACTTCGGCTGCCATATTTAGACCTCACTTTGCTGTAACACAATCTATTTTAACATAGTCTGTGCCGATCGGCACATCGACTGGCACATTGAAGGCTTTTTAAAAAACAGTGCCACACTTTACAGCGTAGAACGTCATCAACATAATCGGCATCCAATCAAAGCAGGCCTGAATGGAAATTTGTACACAAGGCATTAAAATGTGTTCCAGTTTGATGCGTAATTCCCATCGGAATAATTCACTGCTATTTCAGGATGCTGTGACTCTGGAAGAGATACAGTGTCACATTCAGCAACAGTAGAATAGCGATACCTAATAATACAGTTTTACTTGTAATTACAGTGTGTCGCAGGGTGCAAGACAGCCTCCCCTGTGTGTAAACGTGAGATGCCTCATTAAAGACGTAGCGCTTCTCGCAAATGCATCTGAGAGTATATTCCGCCAGGTTTTAAATAATATATCACATGTAAAGCAATGTAATCTTCCTGGAGTGAATGGAAGATGAAATATTTAAAAACTGCTTGAGATGTAACATATCTGATGTTGCGTGTGTAGTCTGGAGGAACACCAGAGATTGCATCATCTGGAGCATTTGTAATTTTGCAACTAGAGTTGAAAATAAAAAGAAACGCAAGCAACGTCTTTTTAATGGCAGTTAGGCCTATAATGGATTGTGCCATATACACAAAAACTACAGAAGCCTGTTTCTGTCATGGAATAAATAAGGTAATTGCGACTTTTTTTATTTCATAATTCAGACTTTGTTTTTCCAAATTCTGAGAGGGAAAAAAAAAAAAAATTGTAAGATATAAACTCAGGATTGGAAGATATAAATTCAGAATTGCAAGATTTAAACTCAGAATTCTGACATAATTCTCATAATCCTAAATTTATATCCAGCAATTCTGACTTTTTTTCTTGCAATTGTGAGTTTACATCTCGCTATTCTGCGTTTATATCTCACAATTCTGACTTTACGTTTTGCAATTCTGTCTTTCTTGCAATTCTGAGTTTATGTATCGTAATCGAGTTTACATCTCACAGTTCTGACTTCACATCTTGCAATTCTAAGTTTACATCTTGTAATTCTGAGTTTATATCTCGCAATTCTTACTTTCTTGCAGTTTTAAGATTATATGTTGACATTCTGATTTTCTTCTTGCAGTTGCAAGTTTACATGTCACAGTTCTGACTTTCATTGCAATTCTGACTTTACATCTTGCAATTCTGACATTCTTGCAATTCTGAATTTCTCACATTTCTGAGTTTACATTTCACAATTCCCACTTTTTCACAATTCTGACTTATCTTGCAATTCTATCTTTCTTGCAATTCTGAGTTTACATCTTATAATTTTGTGTTTACACCTCACAATTCTAAGTTTACATCTTATAATTCTGAACATCTTGCAATTCTTAGTTAACATCTTGTAATTTTGAGTTACATCTTTCAATTCTGTTTTTTTTTCTTGCAATTGTTTACATTTCACAATTCTAACTTTCATTGCAATTCTGACTTTACATCTTGCAATTCTGACATTCTTGCAATTCCAAGTTTACATCTCACAATTTAGACTTTCTCACAATTCTGAGTTTACATTTCACAATTCCTACTTTTTCACAATTCTGACTTAACATCTTGCAATTCTATTTTTCTTGCAATTCTGAGTTTACATCTCATAATTTTGAACATCTTGAAATTCTGAGTTAACATCTTGTAATTTTGAGTTTATATTATATCTCACAATTCTGACTTTCTTGCAATTCTGAGTTTGTATCTCGCAATTTTCACTTTTTCTCGCAATTCTGAATTTCTTACAATTCTGAGTTTATATCTCACAATTCTTATTTTACATCTAGCAATTCTGATTTTTTCGCAATTCTGACTTTACATCTTGCAGTTCTTCTTTTACATCTCACAATTCTGAATTTCTTACCATTCTAAGCTTACATTTCTTAATTCTTATTTTATACATCTAGCAATTCTGACATTTTCACAATTCTGACTTTACATCTCACAATTCTTATTTTACATGTTGCAATTCTGAATTTCTCACAATTCAGAGTTTACATTTTGCAATTCTTATTTTTACATCTTGCAATTATGATTTTTCTTGCAATTCTTATTTTACATCTCACAATTCTGAATTTCTCAATATTCTGACTTCCCTAGTGAAAAATAAATATACTAAAATGTATTTAAAATACATTTATTTCATGCCAAGTATACTACAAATACATTTACATGTTATGTACTTGATAAAAATACCCTACAATTGTACTTTTAGTATACTAAACTGGTATATTTAAAGTTTGCTAAAGTGGAACAAATTAAGCTTGTGCTTAATGCACTTTAATTTAATAAGTAGTGCTGAAGTCCAACTAAAGATATACTTAAGTATATTTGATTGTGCTAAAGTGGAACTATTGCAAGTATACTTTATAGGTACACTTTAAATATTTTGCATTTAAAGACCAATATTATTTAAAGATCATAAAATCCTCATAAATAGTGACATTAAAACATATTAGGAAATGTGCATTGTGCACAAGTAGTACTCCGAATACATTTTAATTACAATTTTTATATCAGTAAGTCTTGAGCGATATGTCAGTAAAAATGTTAATAGGCTTGAACTATACTAAGTAAAAAATAAATGCATTTTAAATCTATTAGTTTTTTTACTATTACATCTCACAACTTTGACTTTCTTACAATTCTGAGTTTACATCTCGCAATTATGCAATTCTTGCAATTCGTGTAATACCTGCAATTCTTAGTAAAGTTGTATTTTTTTCTCTGAATTCTCAGTTTACATTCATCCTCTTTTCATTCATCTTTGTGTGAACAGGCCTTTAATCTGCATCCTCCAAACTTCATGTTTGGAACCAACCCGCAATTTCAGGCATTTCAAATTTTGTGGGTGTATTTTTGCTGTAACCTATTTTTGACTTAACAATTCTAATATAGTGGGTTTTGTTTGTTTGTTTTTCATAAGATTTTAAAATCATTTTGGTGAACAGGGTGTTAAAACAACACTTATTCAAATAAACTGATTCTTAGTGACTCCCCCTTGCATTGCATTTGCAAACCTTCGGCAGTCCTACTTAAAAGGATTGTTCACCCAAAAATGTCTATCATTATTTCTTCACCCTCATGTCATTCTAAACCTGTGTATTTTTAATCTTTCCATGGAACACAAAAGAAGATCTTTTGAAGAATGTTTTGGCTGTTTGTGTCAATGTAATGAAAGTCAATGGGGACCAAAACAACATCAACTGGAGCCTATTAACTTTCATTGTATGGACAAAGAAAAAAGAAAAAAGTACTTTTCAAAATATCTACGCATATGTTCTACAGGAAAAAAGTGAGTCATACAGGTTTTGCAACAACATGAGTCAACGATGGCATTTTCATTCTGAGGTGAAAAATACTTTTAACCAGATGTTAAAAACACAACAGCTACTGAAGAGTAGCTACAATCATGTCTAGGAATTGAAACCGAAACCTTCATGAGGTAGAAGATTCACATAATCAACCATACAAACTTAAAGAGTCTTCAAACTTCCTGTAGATAATAATGCACCATTCACTCCTCTTGTTAAAACAGCCATTACTCATGCGAGTCATAACTCAGTGAAGAGTTATGATCTTTACTCAATTAATAACGGTGAAGCTTCACTGATCTCCGAAGACCCTACCGGAGAATGAACGGCGACGAGTTGAGCTGATAAATAAAGTCGAGAATTATGATTGCGCCTCACGGAAACATCGGTTTCATCAAATATTTAAAAGCCTAATAGAAAATCAATTCTTCAGGAACAACATTAGGATCGAGAAACCGCGTCTTCCACATTAAGTTCAAGAGTTTCGCCATTAATTCAATCGCTCTTCCCCTCAGAGGAAACAAGATGATAATAATTGAACCCAGACTGATGGAAAAGAGAGAGAGAGAGCGTTTGTTCTCCTCAGTGTATGTGGCGAACACCACAGGTCAAAGTTAATATCAAACCCACAAAGCAGTAATGAAAAAAGGATTAGAGTGGGAGGAGGGGGAGACGGAGAGAGAGACAGAGCGAGAGAGAAAGTTTGCCAGGGGTGGTCTTACCGCTGATGCAAAGGCTGAGAGAGCACAGACTCTCCTCGCAGGTCTCCGGGCTCTCCGCCTCCCAATGAGACCCTCTTTCCCTT
This sequence comes from Cirrhinus mrigala, assembly GCA_036247105.1. Lineage (NCBI taxonomy): Eukaryota > Metazoa > Chordata > Actinopteri > Cypriniformes > Cyprinidae > Cirrhinus > Cirrhinus mrigala. The sequence goes on from CM070028.1 coordinate 9,735,144, forward strand.
TTCCTGGGAGACATCTGTCTTACGATGTTTAAAACCCGGTTCACTCTATCCATCCTTCCCTTAGCTCTGCGTGACCGAATGTCCCACGATTCCACCCCAACGTGTCACATTAGACACGGAGAGTCTTCTGAACGAGCGCGTTGAGGAGACGCTCTGGCTGCTAGGATGCTAAATATACGTCTGTTTTCGTTTGATTTTTTTTTTTTCTCTTGCTTCTTTGCAACAAGCCAAGAAACGGGAACAGAGGGGGAAATAAATAGAAATATATCCCAGTTTGCCTCTCTCTCTCACTGTGAAGCTTTATCCCACTGCTTCCACAGCACAACTAGCAGTGAGTTGATCTTTTTTTACCTCCCTCCCTCTATCCAGCTTGCTCTCTCCGACTCGCTCACTCTAGCTTTCATCTTTTTCACGAGGGTCCTCTTTAATCAGCTAATAATACCTCATTAGAATTGGAAGAAATTGGGGAGGGTTAACCTTAGGATGGAGGACGGACTGACAGCTGTGAAGTGGCCACACATAAAGGTAGATCCACTTTGACCACATGAAGAGATCTAGTTGGACTTTTGTATATTTTAGACTACATCTGGTAGCTTTGATGCTGTTTATATGTGCTAACATACAGCTAAAAGTTGCCAGAGGTCATTGTATTGGGAAAACAGACTAAAATATTGATGATAATCGTCTTGAACTTGAGGGCATAACCAAATATTTGACCAGTCAAATGCTGTATTGAGTGAGAACATCCTTCTCTTTAATATCCTCTGCTGCTAGCTAGCATTAGCAAGTAACATATGAAGAGTTCAGATGCAAAAGCCTCCAAGTGCTGTTTGTAATTTTCTTCTAAAATGAGCATTTTTATCAGGCTCTTATGTGTAGATTCAGTAATTTCACTTTAATGGCAATAAATAAGTTCTTCTCATTGCCATCAAAGTGAAATAACTGAACATAAACATAGGAGCCTAGGAAAAATTCTAATTTTAGAAGAAAATTTCAGATGGCACTTTTGCATCTGAACTCTTTATATTCTGATTTTGTTGGCCTGTTTGATATTTTAAAAAGAGACAGGCCCTGCGCCCAAATATGGGTTGTATAATTCTTTATATAGTAGGTGAAAAACAGTATGTGAAATAAGCAGTATGCCCAAATCCATAAAACTGTACGCAAAAAAATTAGTATGTGTTTATGAAACAGCAGACAAAACCAATATGTGAAACGAGTAGTGGGTCTGAATTTGTAGTATTCACACAACAGTAGATCAAAAACAGTACATGAAATTAAAAGTATGTCTAAATTCATAGTATTTAGCATTAAATGAAAAACAGTATGTGAAATGAGTGGTATATGTGAATTCATAGTATTCATTAAGTAATATACAAAATAAAACTATGTTAAATGAGTAGGTTGTCCAAATTTGTACAATTCATAAAACAAAAGGCAAAAAAAAACTGTATATGAAAATGAGAAATCTGTCCAAATTTATGGCATTCATTAAATAATACATGAAAAACTGTATGTGAAATGAGTAGATTATCCGAATTCATAGTATACATAAAACAGTATACGAAAAATGGCACATGAAATGAGTATTTTGTCCAAATTTATAGCATTTATTAAATAGTACATGAAAAACTGTACGTGAAATGTGTAGTATGTCCGAATGCATATTATTTGTTAAATATTAGATGAAAAATAGCACGTGAAATGAGTCATTTGTCCAAATTTATAGTGTTCATTAAATAGTACATGAAAAACTGTATTGAAATGAGTACTATGTCCGAATTCGTAGTATTTGTTTAATATTATATGAAAAACTGTATGTGAAATGACTAGTTTGTCCGAATTTATATTATTCGTTAAATAGTGCATTAAAAAACTGTATGCAAAATGAGTAGTATGTACAAATTCATAGTATTCATTGTATATTATACAAAAATCTGTACATGAAATGAGTAGTTTATCCAAATTCGTAGTACTTGTAAAACTATATACGAAAAACTGCATGTGAAATGAGTAGCTTGTCTGAATTTGAAGTATTCACAAAACAGTACACAAAAAAAATGTATATGAAATGAGCAGTATGTCAGAATTTGTAGAATTCATAAAACAGTACATGAAAGAATGGAAATAATTCATAGTATTCATTAAGTATATAAAAAAACTGTATAGAGAATGAGTACAAATTTATAGTATTCGTTAAATATTATACAAACAAACTGTATGTGAATTGAGTAGTTTGTCCAAATCCAAAGTACTTGTAAAACAGTATACGAAAAACAGCAAGTAAAATATCTAGTTTGTCCGAATTCATAGTATTGATTAAATAGTACATGAAAAACTATATGCAAAAAGAGACCAAATTCGTACAAATTTGTAGTATTCGTTAAATATTATATGAAACTGTATGTGAAATGAGTAGTTTATCCCAATTCATATAATTCGTAAAACAGTATATGACAGAATGTACGTGAAATGAATAATCTGTCAGAATGTATAGCGTTCATTAAATAGTACATGAAAAACTGTACATGAAATGACTAGTTTGACCAAATTCATAGTATTCATTAAACAGTACATGAAAAACTGAATGCAAAATGAATAGTATGTACAAATTCATAGTATTCGCTATATACATAAAAAAAACTATACATGAATTGAGTAGTTTATCCGAATTCATAGTATTTGAAAAACTGCATGTGAAATGAATAGTTTGTCCGCATTTGAAGTATTCATAAAACAGTATATTAAAAACTCCATGTGAAATTGATAGTTTGTCTAAATTTGAAGCATTTATAAAACAGTATACGAAAAGCTGCACAAGAAATTAGTAGTTTGTCCAAATTCATAGTATTCATTAAACAGAACATGAAAAACTGTGTGCAAAATAAGTAGTACATACAAATTTGTAGTATTCATTATATATATTATACAAAACTGTACGTGAATTGAGTAGTTTATCCAAATTTGTAATACTTGTAAAACAGTATATGAAAAACTGCACGTGAAATGAGTAGTTTGTCCGAATTCTAAGTATTCATAAAACAGTATACGAAAAACTGTACGCTAAATGAGTAGTTTGTCCGAATTCTAAGTATTCATAAAACAGTATACGAAAAACTGTACGCTAAATGAGTAGCATGTAGAAATTCGTAGTATTCGTTAACTATTATACAACAAACTGCACATGAAATAAGCAGCTTGTCTGAATTGGAAGTAATATTATACAGAAAAACATATGTGAAATTAGTTTATCCAAATCCATACTTGTAAAACAGTATACGAAAAACTGCACATGAAATTAATAGTTTGTCCGAATTCTAAGTGTTCATAAAACAGTAATTGAACAACTGTACATGAAATTAGTAGCATATCCAAATTTGTAGTATTCGTGAAATATTATATGAAAACCTGTATGTGAAATAACTAATTTGTCCGAATTCATAGTATTCATTAAATAGTATATAAAGAACTATATGCAAAATAAGTAGTATGTACAAATTTGTAGTGTTCATGAAATATTATATGAAAAACTATATGTGAAATCTGTGGTTTATCCGAATTCATAGCACTTGTAAAACAGTGTATGAAAATGTGCATGTGAAATGAGTAGTTTGTAGTAAACTCCGCCCTAAACTTCCTGTTTTAACAGGAAACTGTTCATGAAGCCATTTTATCCAGGTTTTTAAAACAGACAAAAACTAGGTTAAATCTTCTTTTGTTTGATCCAATAGGAAGTCCCTTTCCTCAAATCCATGAAATTAACTACCCACAAAATGATGTTGCTAATCACCAACAAACGCAATGATGTTGGCAGCTGCCCTAACAAACAAATGTTTGTTGATGTGGCCCGAGAAGGCGCTAATCTCCTCGTAATTCCCTTTAAGACATTTCGGTAAAATCATCTCTCAAGGAAATGCCTCATCACGAGTCTCTATACAGCTGTTCGCTCTGCATCCCTCCCACACAGAGGAAGAAGAACAAGAGAAGGGAGGCACAGAGGAGAGTGGCAGAGACAAGAAAGCTCTTTAAATTAAGTATTAACATCATTATGTTCTCCAGAGGCCGTGGAAACACCCACAGGACATTGCGCTAATCTGACAAAGTGGCTGCACATGTATGGGAACAGTTCATTACCTGCGTTCCTTAGAATCGTGATTTGTCACTATAAACTTGATTCAGAATTCTGATTATTAAAGGTCATCAAAATATCTATAATTCTACAGGTCTTTCAATCTGATTTCATTTTCTGAAGTTGTTTCAAATCTGTGTGAGTTTCTTTCTTCTGTTGAACACAAAAGAACCCAGATAGCACACGTACGTCTGCAAGATGTCTGTTAAAGATCTCTTAATCTGGAAAGCATCTGCTGTGTACAAATATCTGACAGACATCCGTAAGATGTAAATTTTACATACATTCTAAATCACAAACATCTTAAATACATCTAATAGACATCTATTTGACATCAGATAGGAAACATCCTACCCAGATAGAACACATACATCTGCAAGATGTATGTTACAGATCGCTTGATCTGGAAAGCATCTGCTGTGTACAAACATCTGACAGACGTCTATAAGATGTCCCCTGATAGGACACGTACATCTCGGAGACGTCTATTTGACGTCTGCATTTACGTCTGCAATACGTCTATAGGACGTTTCCAATCAGATGTCAAATAGACGTTTGTTAGATGTCTTTAAGATGTTTATGATTTAGAATGTATGTAAAACTGACATCTTACAGATGTCTGCCAGACGTTTGTACACAGCAGATGCTTTCCAGATCAAGAGATCTTTAACAGACATCTTGCAGATGTACGTGTGCTGTCTGGGTCAGTTTTACATACGTTCTAAATCATAAACATCTTAAAGACATCTAATAGACATCTATTTGACATCTGATAGGTAACATCCTATAGACGTATTGCAGATGAGCAAACACTAAAAAATACGTCTTCCAGATGTAAATGCAGACGTCAAATAGACACCTCCCAGATGAGTGTGTGCTATCAGGGATGATATTTTGAAGAATGTTGGTGACCAAACAGTCACTGGTAACCATTGACTTCCATAGTATGGAAAAATACTATTGAAGTCAATGGCTACTGGCAACTGTTTCATAACATTTTGTACTTAGAAAAAGGAATCTTACCAAAACCTGTTGATGTTTCTTCATACAGTTCGTCAATGAGAGTTCTGAACATTTTGAAGGTATAAAGTACCAAAGTAATGAAGTTTTTTACTCCCACTATCACTACAACTTATATATTGTAGAGGTTTCTATCAGACATTTTGTTAATGTCTGTTTTCCAAACATCTTTCTTTTGCTTTGTGAACTCTGCCTTAGATACAGTAGTTAAAACTTCAAAACTGTTAGCTGAGACTTCAAGCTTTTGATAAATTATTCACAAAGATGAATTTTTGTTGAGGAATTAGCTTCATAGAGAATAACATTCCCCTCTGCACTTAATAAGGAGATGACACAGCTAGCAAATAGCATCTCAAATTGCTAGCGTGAGGCGACAACCTCAACAAGACCGATTATGAAGTCTCACATACACTAACGCATAGATAGCAGTGTTGTAAAGTTTGGAAGCAACCAAAGCTAGCAATGCTAAGTATAGTATAGTATAGTATAACTTGAAAACAATCTAGCTTGTGCCTAGCAGTGTAGCGCTAAATGCTACATCAGTACTACATCGTATTATAAACATCTTTACAAGACAAAATAATGAAGTATATCTTCCTAAAATGTTCTATATCACATATTTAGTTGGAAATTCTGAATCTTTTTAGCGAATCGGTTCATTTGATTCAGTTTGATTTGTCAGTTTGAGCTTCTGTCGCCATTTTGTGTTGTAGCTAAATGTTACTGTTTATCACTGTTTGTTAGAACCAGTTACATTCGTGTTTGTTTTAGTTTAACTTGTCACCATAATCAAGATTCATTTAAAACCCTCAGTTTTCAAACTAGAAATACTACTTTGATATGAATAATAAAACATGAAAGTTATACATTTAAAGAGATATTGCCTGAAATATCTTAGCTATCTGATTTTTGTTAGCTTCTAGCTAACTATTTTAGCTCTATGCTTTAAATGAGTCACTTGTCAAGCTTAAATTATCTTCCTCAGCACTGCTATACAACACTTACAAGTGATAGTGTGCATGAGTCATATGGACACTTTTCTGGTACTTTTTTTTTTTTGTCCCTGTTGGAGCTTGACTGCCTGAATTCCCATTCGATTTTATTTTAAAAGTTTCTTTCAAAAAGAGCAGCCTGAAAATGCTGCCTTCTCCCTTGTGTTTCACGAAAGAAGGAAAAAAATATCGAGTGACATGAGGGTGGGAAGATGATGACATTATCATTATTTTTATGTGAACCAACCAAAACTATTTCCTCTGTGTCCTTAGTCTAATTACTTCATGCTAACCCAGACATCGGCTCAGACGTGGGAAACTGTGAGCGCTTTAATACGACTGCTAAGCGTGGCAGCTGGAATCGGTTTGAAAAGTGGAACACTGATTAAATGCTTGAAAATCACTTTTTAAAACTCCATTCTGCTGAGCAACTGTTTCCTTTGAGTTCACCTGTCTCTCGAAGTTCTTCCTCGGCAAGAAGGGCTGATCTGGAAATCTGGGACATGAGCAGCCGTGTTCATCAAATAAAATGGTTAGCATGCACAGAAAATGGGGGTTCGTTGAGTACACTGACATTGGAAAGGAAAAAAAAAAAAAATTGAGGATAGATACAAGCACCAGACACTTCATACAAATATGAAAACAGACATTGCAGAATCCTGGGAAATTTATCATCATTAAATTATATTTTGGGATATAATGTTGTGTGCTATCTGGGTACGGTATCGGAGAGGAAACAATAATAGTATTTAGAACATTTTTCCACTTTTAAGACGTATCAGCATCTAACCCTATGAAGATTTTGGCACTCAAAATATGGCTTTGCACTCTGGGTGATGCTGATAAACTGATAAACAGTTGCCCACAGAAAAAAAAAAAAAACAGGGAGCACCCCCACTTCCTGCACCTATGAGGCTATGTTTTTAGGCATGAAAAATTATTAAGGTGATAAAAATATCGAAGCTAAAGGTTTTCATAAAGCTGTTATGGTAGCCACGTCAGTATAGTGTCTATATAGAGACTCTAAAAAAGAAAATTAAAATTTAGCATTTATATACATTAAAAAACAAGCTGTACTGTTATTACTGTTAATAGCTGTACTGTTACATACTGTTATTTTTTTATTATAAAAAGCATCTTTCACTAAAAAAATACTGCTATTTTCACTTTCTGTAAACAGCATATTGTTTATGAAAATACAAGTTTTTTTTATTGTAAACAGCATCTTTCACTAAGAAAATACTGTTATTTTCATTGTGTAAAAAGCATATTGTTCAGAAAATACTGTTATTTTCATTGTGTAAAAAGCAAAATGTTAAGAAAATACTGTTATTTTCACCTAGTGTAAATAGCATCTATCGTTAAGAAGATACTGTTATTTTTAATTAGTGTAAATAGCATCAATTGCTAAAAAAATACTATTTTCACTTTGTGTAAACAGCATTTTGTTTATGAAAATACTGCTATTTTTATTGTAAATAGCATCTATCGCTAAGAAAATACTGCTATTTTCAATTAGTGTAAATAGAAACAATTGCTATTTGCACTTAGTGAAAATACTGCTGTTTCTACTTTGTGTAAATAGAATCCATTGCTGGTTGCATTTAGTGTAAATAGCATCTATTGCTAAGAAAATACTGCTATTTTCATTTTGCGTAAACAGCGTATTGTTTATGAACATACTGTTATTTATTATTATAAATAGCATCTTTCGCAAAAAAAAAAAAAAAATACTGCTATTTTCACTGTGTAAACAGCATATTGTTTATGAACATAACAGGTTTTTTTTTTATTGTAAACAGCATCTTTTGCTAAGAAAATACTGTTATTTTCACTGTGTAAAAAGCATATTGTTAAGAAAATACTGTTATTTTCACTTAGTGTAAATAGCATGCATTGCTAAGAAAATACTGCTATTTTCACTTCGTGTAAACAGCATATTGATTATGAAAATACTGTTTATTTTTATTGTAAATAGCATGTATCGCTAAGAAAATACTGCTGCTTTCACTTCGTGTAAATAGAATCCATTGCTAGTTTAATTTAGTGTAAATAGCATCTATCACTAAGAAAATACTCTTATTTTAACTTTGTGTAAATAGCATATCATTAAGAAAATACTGTTATTTTCACTTTGTGTAAGGAAAATTATTTTTACTTGATGGTTACACCACCAGAACATTTTTATTAGACTACATTTTTAACTTGGGGTGTTTTTAACTCAGTTTTAACATTTTACTTGATCATTTTTAATAATTCTTAGAACATCACTCCCTATTCACGTTAATTATATGGAAAGGAGCAACATGAACATTCTCTCTAAACATATCCTGTTGAGTTCCATAGAAAATGCTAAATAATATGGGTTTGGAGTGATATGAATGTGAGTAAATAAAGACTGACTGTTTTGTATTTTGTATTTTTTGACCGAATGTATTTCTGGGTAAAGTATTCTTTAAGGAGTTGCTCAATGCAGACAGTACACCCAGGCGCAACACAGTCAACCAAGCCTGAAAAATATCTTCTGATATGTGTCATTTCAGTCACAAACCACCTTTAAATAGTTGCCATGTTCCTGTGGAGTTCCCAGATGCTTGCTAAAGTGAGTAGAGAAATGGAGTTCACCAGTTTTCTTAAATTGTCATACTTTCAGAGTTTTAACTGGGTCAACTGTGTGCTGAGGAAAGATAATGCGGTTCCTTTTCATCCCTGACAGAGAGAGATGGAGAAGAAGTGGAAGAGAGAAAGAGAGAGAGCGTCTGTATGGCTACATCTGAGCTGGGTAAAAATGGGATCAGTCAGTCAGCTCGCACACACATATACACACACATAACTAGCTCCAAACTAAAGAAGACCAGTCAAAGTGATTCCCTGTGGCATATTAGAAGAGTATGATATAGTGTTGTGGAAGTGTGTGTGTGTTTGTGCGTGTGTCTATGATCATCAGATTCTCCCAAGACTATCTCTGATTGTGGTCCATGTCTCCTCACAGCCCAGAGAAATAAAATCTTCTCTAAAAGGCAAAACACATAACATGTCTGTTCTGAACCCTAGTAAATGTCTATTGTCTTCTAATGTAACACAATAAGCAACTGATTTAAAACACTCTTCTTAGAAACAATGTCAACGGTTATTCTCTAATACATGATCGCCCTGCTGAACCATCACAGAAAATTCGAATGGTTTCCACTACAAATACCATTACAAACATTACAAACCATCAACTTTTAACCATTAAAACCATTAAAAAATGGCTTTCTGTAGTGTGTTTTGGGACATATTCCATTAGGATTTATTGGTTTTAACAAGCCACCAATAGAAGGCGACCAAAAACCAGTAAAGACTAACAAGCTCCATTACAGTTTCTATAGAAACCAATACAAGTCCCATTATAACCACTAAAACCATTGCAAATTTTATGATGGTGTCTATTGTTTTTTGTTGTTGTTGTTTGTTTTTCAGCAGGGCGACTATCGTTCAGTTGAATTCAAAATAATCCTTGCTAAAAGTTTACTGCGCTAACATTCAGTAACCTGAATAATCTACTAAGAGTCACAATTAATTCCAGTAGAATGTTATGTTAGCATTTTGCTAAGCTAACAGCTCAGTACTGAACAATACGCAAAGCGTGTTAATGGTACTCTTCATGCAACCACATGATCAACTAACGGTCACAATTCATGACAGAACAGTTTTCCAACAGTAATTCCAACAGCTGTTGGATTTTAGCAAGTTGCTAAGCTAAAAGTTCAGTCTTCAAATATTAGGCAACATTGACAGTCATTTTCACACATACATGGTAGTCCTCACACAAGTACACAGTCGACTAGCATGATGCTAAGCTACTAGTTCAATACTTCAAACCCTTATGAAAATTAACCATGGTTTTACTACAAATAAAACCAAAAAACCATTGTTACTATAGTTAAACCATGGTAACCACAAATTAATACTAACCATAATTTAACCATGGTATTTGTAGTAAAACTATGGTTATACAAATGGTAATCAAAACCATGGTTACTACACTTTTACTATAATAAAACACTGGTTATTTTTGTAAGGGAAGTTAAGCAGTGCTGTAACAGTCCAAATAGGTCACCAAATAACGTTCACAAATGTTTCCAGTAGAATTTGTCTGTTAAAGATCTCTTGATCTGAAAAGCATCTGCTGTGTACAAACGTCTGGAAGATGTCAGTTTTACATACATTCTAAATCATAAACATCTTAAAGACGTCCAAACGTCCAATAGACGTATTGCAGATGAGCAAACTACGTAAAAAAATATGTCTTGCAGATGTAAATGCAGACGTCAAATAGACGTCTCCGAGATGTACCTGTGCTATCAGGGTAGCATGTTGTTAAGCTAAGTTCAATACTCTAACAAGTAATCTTAACTGGCATTCTCCTGCACACATGAATGGTGTTTTTTCACAAAACCATGCACCTAACTAACTAGCATGCTGCTAAGCTAACCCCTTACGAAAATTATTGGTTTTATTATAGTAAAAGTGTAGTAACTATGTTTTTTTGGTGAATTGATTACCATTTGCATAACCATTGTTTTATTACAAATACCATTGTTAAACTAGTGAAGCAAGACCATGGTTCATTTGTGGTTAGCATGGTTTAACTATAGTAACAATGTTTTGTTTTTGTTTTTTTATTTGTAGTAAAACCATGGTTAATTTTTGTAAGGGAGCTCAGTGCTCAAATATTAAGCAACAAGGCAGTCATTTTCACATATACTTTACACAAGCACACAATCGACTAACATGCACAACTGAATTATACAGAGCCTGATTTTAGAATGATGCTAACTAAGCTAATAGCTCAATACTTCAAAGTTAAACAACGTAACAGTCCATGTGACCAAATAATGTTCCCAACTGTTTCCAGTAGAATCTGATGTTACCATGTTGCTAAGCTACGTTCAGTACTCTAACATTAAGTAATCTTAACCTAGCACACATACATCACGGAGACGTCTATTAGACATCTGAATTTACATCTGCAAGGCGTATTTTTTAGTGTTTGCTCATCTGCAATATGTCTATAGAACGCTTCCTATCAGATGTCAAATAGACGTCTATTAGATGTCTTTAAGACGTTTATGATTTAGAATGTATGTAAAACTGACATCTTACAGACGTCTCTCAGATGTGCTGTGCTGTGTTTGTACACAGCAGACACTTTTTAGATCAATTGATCTTTAATAGACATCTTGCAGACATACGTGTGCTATCTGGGAACAGACATTCTCATGCACACATGAATCCCAGATAGCACACGTACATCTGCAAGATGTCTGTTAAAGATCACTTGATCTGGAAAGCATCTGATGTGTACAAACATCTGACAGATGTCTATAAGATGTCAGTGTTACATACACTCTAAATCATAAACATCTTAAAGACATCTAATAGACGTCTATTTGACATCTGATAGGAAACATCATATAGATGTATTGCAGATGAGCAAACAATTTAAAAAATATGTTTTCCAGATGTAAATGCAGATATCAAATAGACATCTCTGAGATGTATGTGTGCTATCAGGGATGGCACTCCTCATGTAGTCATGTTCACAACTGATTTCAGTAGTAAGACTTTAGCATGATGCTAAGCTAACATCTCAGTACTTATATATTAAGCATCGTTGACAGTCATTTTCACACATACATGGTGCTTTTCATGCAAGCACACAATCATTTAATACACACCTTAAGTTACACAAGTTAAGCAGTGTAACAGTCCATGTGACCAAACAACATTCACAACTGTTTCCAGTAAAATATGATGTTAGCATGTTGCTAAGCTAAGTTCAATACACTAACATTAAGTAATTTTAACAGCCATTCTGATGCACACATAATTGTTGATTCTTACGTAACCAGGCAACTAACTTTCACAATTGATTTCAGTAGTACGATTTTAACGTGTTGCTAAGCTAACAGCTCAGTACACAAATATTAAACAACAGTGACAGTCATTTTCACACATACATGGCACTCTTCATGCAAGCACAAAATTGACTAACATTCAGAAATGATTCCATCACAACCTGATTTTAGCATGATGCTAAGCTACTAGCTCAATACTTCAAGTTAAACAATGTAACAGTCCATGTGACCAAATAACATTCACAACTGTTTCCAATAGAATCTGACGTTAGCATGTTGCTAAGCTAAGTTTAATACTCTAACATTAAGTAATCATAACGGCCATTCTCATGCACATATGAATGGCATTTTTCACATAACCATGTGACTAACGCTCACAACTGATTTTAGCATGTTGCTAAGCTAACAGCTGAGTACTCAAATATTAAGCAACATTGACAGTCATTTTCACACACACATTGTAGTTCTCATGCAAGTACATAATTGATTAACATTCACAAGCGATTCCAATAGGACCTGATTTTAGCATGGTGCTAACCTACTAGCTCAATACTCCAAAGTTAAGCAATGTAACAGTCCATGTGACCAAATATTGTTCACTGCATTTTCACATAAGCGTCACTTCTCATGCAACCACACAATTCAGTTGATTCCAACAGATTCAGATGTTAGCATGTTGCTAAGCTAACAGCTTAATACTTTAACAAAGCTAACAATCATTCTCATGCACACATAAGCTGAACTTTTTCACAGCCATGCAACAGAAAGCACTGATAATTGTTTCCAACACAATTTGAAGTTAGCATGTTGCTCAGCTAACAGCCCAATGTTAACAGTGATTGTCATGCACACATAAATGGTGCACCTTACGCAACAAAACGAAAGAATAATGCAATTGGCAAGTTACCAGCTCAGTACTCTGTTTAGCGATGCTAATAGCTGAATATGCAAATAAGCACAAAAAACATAAATACTGTGTGAAATAATTCAGCTCTAATTACCTAAAATTTGTTTTATTCATATCCTTTAATCCGTCCATCATCTTGGACGGTTCAATAAACTTGCTGCAATGCATTCTGGGATTGCCTTTTACACCAAGAATACATGCAATTATGCCTTTGATTATGTGTAAAATGTGGCAATATAATTGAGCTCTTTGTTGTTTGCCTTTGTGATGAAGAACATTACACCCATGATGTCTAAAATGTTCCCTAGGTGGGCAATTCACTAGAGTTTAAAAAAGAAGAACTTTTCCATCATGAACATCTTCCAACATGATTCAGATAACAACTCCACATCAGCTTGTGGTATATTTGTCTTTCTCAGAGTTTCGTAATCTTTGTGATACACCATCTTTGTGGAAACCTAACATTGATTTTGGCACAGAATCCAACACTGATATGTGGGCTCTGCTCCAAACCAATTTCAAGGCATGATAAGTGTGTTTAAGGCTCAGAGGCTTTTCTAAAAGATAGGTAATGTTATTGTTCAAAGCAGGTTTTCTGTTCAATATAATATCTTAGAAAGGGAAGCTACTCCCAGCCAATATTAACATACTTAAGAGTGTCAATTTATAGAAAAAGATTGATTTACAGTAATATTGGCTTTTACTTTATTAGCTTAGCAACTTGCTAACATCAAACTCTACTGGAATCAAGTGTGGAAAAGAGCTGTATCCTCAAGTTCATCCAGTTCATTTCTAAAATTGCTCCGTTTAAAAAAAAAACAAGCAATAACCCAACATACAAATGTATGTTCAGGATAATTTAACCACCCCTCTTTGTGTTTTGAAATCTGGAATCATTGTTCCAGTGGAGATGTTCCAGTCTCTGCCTTTTGGATGAAGGCAACATCATTAATCGGACAATAATGCTCATAGGGTTTTATCTGTGGAGATAAATTCATGGAAATAAAATGCTACATAAAATTGCCACAGTGCTTCTATGCAATTCAAATGAAAGTTAATTTTTAATATCAAATGTGTTTCTTGTTGCCACCAGCTCTGTAAACTTGCTGACTTGTTATTCAGTGCTGAAGTCGCGCTAATCCACAAGAAGTCATTCACCATGGCAAAGAGCATTTTCCCCTACGCCTTATTTCTTTGCTTCCTGCACTGCACAGCAGGAATTAGGGCGAAGTTCCCATGAGGATCTCATGCAGTGTCTTCTTCCTTTCTAACCTGATGTTAAAGGCCGTTTACAAGACTAGCTAGTGTACTAAATCAAAATTAATCATCGGCGCTTCGAATGAACCCCTTTTAACACAAGCGTTATGTCCCGCTTTGACCTCTCTATGATAAGTGTTGCAGATAATGTCACAGAAGGACGATTTAATGAGGCCGCTAGGCAGCAAGAAAGCAAGAACCGTACATAATAAACCATTAAACAGGCCATCAAATAAATAGAGATGAATGTACGAACAGTAGTCCCACCCACAGTCTGATTACTGACCGTTTGATGCATATTGCGAACAAAAATGGCAAACAAGAGGCACACAGAGTCAAAAGTGGAATTGCTTGTGATGTGTTAAGGTGTATTTCTGAAGCAAAAAGGTCAAACTAGCTTCCTTTCAAACCAGCTTTCTGTTGGTCAACACGGCAAATTTGTGTGCTGTTGTGTGACCCGATGCAAAATCTGCATGTGGAGATCTTTTGTCCTCACAGAAATTAGCTAAACAGCAGAAAATGCGACAGAAACGTACTCTACACAAGTATGCAAACACAAATCCTTTGCTAACAGATTGCATGCAGTCTGACGGGAGAAGGTCTGAACTCCATCGCAGCTTTCACTGACCAAGAACCACCCAAGAGACCATCTGACCGACATATAAAGCAACCAGTCGCAGTTTGTTTTGGTCAATGTCATGTTTAGGTAGTCTCAGCCTCAGACGTCACACCCACAGACCATGCATACGGCACACAAAAGTGTAAATACTTAAGGAGTTTTGAAGTCGTTGGATTGGTTGCATTATACAGGATTTTTAGGAGATGTGTCATGTTCTTCAACGTTTTGCCTGAAAACAAAGATGCCATGATACCAAACCCCCTCACGAAAGATGAAAGCTGTCATGTTCACAACTGTGACGATGAGCGCTTTTCTGGATCAACTAAATGGATTTTCAAAAGTATGTGAAATATTTAAAGTTTGCGGCACAATTTTTTAAAAATATGTACAGGAGTTTCCACGCCCCAAAACATGACCCGGCACAAAGCAAAACATGATTGGTTGCTTTACCTGTCAGTCATATGGCCTCTTGAGCAAGCCTTGGCCATTCAAAGCGCCCAAGGTTCCCAGACCTTCTACCATCGGTTTGAAGGTCTGGCTACATGAGACTAGGTTTGTAGGTGTGAAAATGTAAAATGAGCATCCCTAAAAAAGACTGGTGTGCATCTAATAAACAGTTCAATTATGGCGCTTTTCCACTGCATGGTACAGCAAGGTACGGTTCAGTATGGATCTCTTTTGAGGGGTTTTCCACTGTACAGTACCTGGTACTTTTTTCAGTAGCACCTCGGCTGAGGTTCAGAAGTAGGCATACCGTTACCAAAATGTGATGTGTAAACCCTACTGATCAATGACTGGCTAGAGAGAATTTCAAAGGGTCCTATTATGCTCTTTTACAAAGTCTTGATTTTGTTTTGGGGGTGTACTAGAACATGCTTTCATGCTTGGTGGTTCAAAAATGCATTATTTTTAACGTAATTTACATTATTACAATACATTTCTCCCAGCCTGGCACAAATGGCTTGATTAGTTCCGGGTTTAATGAAGGCCCGCCTTCCGAAAAACTAAATGTGTTGTGATTGGTTAGCTCTCCCACTGCGTTGCGATTGGCGAACAGCTTAGACGGTATTTCAGTACTGCCACGCCCCTTATCAAAGCAGCAAGTTCCATGTACAACTGTTAGCGCAAGCTAGATTAAAGTGATTCTTAAGTTTTAAATATGGATATTTTTCTTACAAAAACACATCAATTCACGACCTTTATTGGTCCCCCGGAGACATGTGAGGCACTTTTTATTATGGATGGATGCACTTTATTGGACTTGTTTTGAACTGATAAAGAGAAACACCCATCTATGCCATTCTAAAGCTTGGGAGTGCCAGGATAATTTTTAATATAACTCTACTTGCATTCATCTGAAAGAAGGAAGTCATATAGACTTAGGATGCATGGAGAGCGAGTAAATAATGACCTACAGTAGTGTTGGGTCCTATCGCCAGCCTGCGAGATCGTTCATGCATGATATTATAGTGCTAATTTATCGTGGACTAGGCCTAAAAGAAAACAGTTTACATAAACACTGAAACTATAGTAGCAGCAATGTTAAGATTGCAGTTTATACTTCCCAACAGACACCGGATGTTAATATAATGTCAGGTTGATGTTGGACCAAAACAAATTGGTTGAGAATAAGAATCGGGCTGACGTCAGTATTTGACGTCGATATAACATCAGGTTGATGTTGGACCCCAACGTTGGACAGACGTTGCATTTTTGTTGAGAATAAAAATCAGGTTGACGTCAGTATTGACACCTACAATGCTTCACTTGCTCACAACAACTTCAACAGTGCACACAGTAGCTGAAGCCAAAAAGCTTTAAACACTGGCAAAGATGCTCAAAAGACAAATACATTTATTTTAGCAGTTGAAGTAGGTACATTAACAGTCACAGATCGTTCAATCCAGAGATGAAGATGGTAAAAAAACACTTTGAAAACAAGGTTTGACAAGTACAAACAGCCTTTAATCTGCAATCCTGAAGCACTCCGGCGCTTGAGGCCTGTTTTCATTCCTTCATTGTGCGAGTTGTTTATTATGCTATTAAATCTGTGCCTCTGCATAATGTCAAGCCACATTTACTTTTGCATATTCCATTTATATGTAAATACTGACCTCTGATTAAGCCAGGCAAGTTGCATTTCCATACAGATCTTCAGTGTCACAGTGCTTATTAAAAATAATGCACTACTTTACAGGTACTCATGTCCTGGTACACCAAAATATACCTGCTGTGCAACCAAGAAAGAGCTCCAGTTACAATAAATATAACTGTTAAGCTGTTTATGCGTTTATGAAAACTTGTAAGGTCACCTGTTGGTGCAATGTGGGGCAAATATCACTGTTGCATTTACTTATAGGCAATAGGTTATTTAGGATGTAACTCATCTCATCTTATTCTAGAGGTTTTTGAACTTTTTGACATCATGGACTCACATATATGATAAACCTCTTACGAGGGGTGTCACAGGTATGATCTGTTTTGATTTAGTTCCTGTTTGCCCCTGTTTGGTTCTCTTCCTGTTCTCATTAGTCAGTTATCAATTAGCTCCACACCTGTTTCTGTTTCTTCCTGATTATGTTCCTAGTTCTGAAGTCCTTTGTGGATTTTTCATTAAAAGACTGTTTTTTGGATTACTTCTGCGTTGTGCACTTTTACTAGAACAGACTCATTACAGAATAGCAGACCCTCAAATTGAGTATAATTTGGTGCCGTTTTTCTTTCTTTTCTTTTGTTTTGTTTCTTTTTGGAGGCAGCCGTGGCCTAATGGTTAGGGAGTGAGGGCTCTCTCCACCCTCAACAGCACGACTGAGGTGAGTCCCTTGAGCAAGGCACCGAACCCCCAAGTGCTCCCCGTGCGTCACAGCGATAGCAATATGCCCACTGCTCCGGGTGCGTGTTCACAGTGTGTGTATGTGTTCACTACTGTGTGTGTGCACTTGGATGGGTTAAATGCAGCACACAAATTCCGAGTATGGGTCACCATATTTGGCGTCACGTCACGTCCTTTCCTTTTTCTTCCTCTCTCCCGGATTGGACCTGCCAGCTGTCCAGCTCCTATGCCTGGAGCAGTTGGACCGTTCACTAGACAACCACACCAGGGACTAAGCTCGATGACGAGACTGACTAGGTGTGTGAGCCGGTGACGCCATGGGAGTCCTTGTGGAGATCGAAGGCTTGGAGGGTTGCCCTGCCCACACTCTCATCACTGAGGGTGAGTTGCAGCTGATTACTGGACATTATACTGAGAAACTTATGGACTGTTTTAATCAAGAGGATTTGATAGACTGGTTTGAGAAGGCAGTAACCAGCTCTCCTGTCTCTGCGCTGGTTCCGTCCAGCTCTCCCGTGTCTCCTAAGCTCCCTGTAACTCTTAAGCCCCCACCCAGCCTCCCTCTCCCACCTCCTCTTCCTCAACCCTATCTCTGCTGGTGCCAGTCAGTCTCTCAGCCCACCCTCAGTCTCCACCATATGGGCGCTCTGATCTGCAGCAGGACTTCCAGTCTCCATCTCCGCATAGGCACGAGGATCCCCTGTCTCTGCCTCCAGCCTCTGAGTCCTGGACTCCATCTCGGCCCTCTGACTCATCGGCGCCGTCTTTGCTCCTAGCTCCCTCATCTCCACCGTGGCCCGTCATCCCACCAGCTCCACCGGGCTCCTTCGTCCCTCCGGCTCCACCTTGGTCAGACGTTGACCATCCGCCGCCTTTGGACTCCACTCCTCCAGCTTCGCCTCGTCACTCCGTCCCTCCTTCCTTCCGGCTCTACCTTCGTCCTTTGTTGCTCTGGCTCCGCTGCAGCTTTCTGGATCCCTGCCTCGGTCACCTGAGCCTTCAGCTTCACCTTGGCCCTCTGGATTCTCGGAGTCACCCTGGCTCTGACGCTGTCCACTTTCACCGGCTCCGTCTCCATCAGTCGACCCTATCTCCACCATGGGTCACTATCCTGGTCTCTGGTTCCACACCTGGCTCCTCCTGTTCCGGGCTCCTCCCTGACTCCTCCATTCATCTGTTCTGCCCTGGCCTTATGGACTATACCCCTTCCCCATTGCCTGCCCCTCGCCTGCCTCCTGAACCCACACCCTCCCTCCCTCCTCTGTTGGACTGCTTGTCGGCATGAGGACGCACCTTTCCGGAAGGGGGGCGATATGTCACATGTATGATCTGTTTTGGTTTAGTTCCTGTTTGCCCATATTTGGTTCTGTTCCTGTTCTTATTAGTTCATTAGTCAAATATTAACTAGCTCCACACCCATTTATGTTTCTTCCTGATTATGTTCCTAGTTCTTAAGTCCTGGTCCTTTGTCTGCTATTAAATGTTTATACGTGTTGTGCTACCCCTTGTTCCTGGATCCCTTCTGTTTCTTGTGTGGCTTTTTCATTAAAGACTGTTTATTTTTTTGGATTACTCCAGCGTTGCGCACTTTTACTAGCACAAACTCGTTACAAAGGGCCCCGTTCCTAAAAATAAAGCAGCTGTTTTTCTAATTCGTTTTTTTGGAGGTGAAACCACATTCTACAACTGAATTGACTTCTGAAAAATTCTACGCAAAGCGTACAGATTTAATCTGATCAACTAGTTGCAGATTACACAGTTTTGGTCTCTCTTTTGTTTGTGCGGTGCAAGAAATTATAGTGAACGAGGTATGTTTTGACTCAGTGTTGCCAGATCTTGCTATAAAAAAAATAAATAAGAACAAGTCTATAATAATAATACCGCATACCAAAATATGCCTACTTTATTAACTCCATAAACTAGACAATTTTATGAGCAGCAACAAGCCAAAAGATTCTTAAGTTTCACTTATAATAAGTGGACATGGCAACCCTTCAGGAGCATGCTCTACAAAGTAACTTTTTTTCTCCATTATCAGTCAAGAAAGAACAGGCTAAAGTACTTAGCTAATGGAGAAACCCACGCTAAAAGGAGCAAGGGAAACCACAAATACACAGACACATTAGCCTGAACCTTTCATTAGCACAAAGGGAGTCACTCTCATATAAATGTGGTGCAACACAGGCCTATTTTAAACCAAAATAAATATATAAAACCAAAATCATGGTTTTTAGGAGCAGTAGAAAATTCAGCCCGGTCTGTCAGCTTACACTTGAAAGTTTGTTGAATTTTTGTGCGAGAGGAGATGTTGTTTGAAGTCTGTTGTGAATGATTCATATGGTTTAGTACGCTTAGTATGTATAAACTCTCCCTTCCCACGTCAGAACTCGCGAAAAAGAAAACAACACTTCTTTTTTAAGTCAGGAGAAAAAAAATACAAAAAAGGCAAAGGCAACTTTTCTACATGCACTCATAACTGGCTGAGAATCACTCCCAATACTCCTCTTGTACAGCTACAAGTGATAATGCTGGTGGATTAATAATTAATCCACGTAGACGAGAAAGCTTTAATTTGCTGTGCCTCCTGGGTAGGATGTCAAAGAATTATAAGACCTAGTCGCATTTTGTGTCTGGATTATTGATGACTCCTGTGTCGACATCGCATTTTGAATGCTTTATCGGCAACACCCAAAATGTCAGTTGAGCACGTCACTTACATCCATAAGTGCGTATGTATCCAAACACAGACGAAGGTGTGAAGATTATAATGAAGTAACTGTGGCAAACGTTTGATTGTGAAAACGATTTAAGGTCAGTAATACCTCTACAATCAAGGCACTGACTTAATTACGAATGCAACGATTAAAGGCACACGATTAAAGGGATAAAAATCCCAACTGGCAAAGTAAGGTCTCCTAATGCTGGCTGTAAATCTCAGTTTAATAGTTATGACTCAAAAGTCTAAAAGGAAACTTTCATTATATAACACTATTTTCTTTAATCCAGATCTATTCCCAAATATAATAAAATAAAAAATGCATACAATGGCTTCATCTTCATGATGAACATTCTCCTCTTCTTCTATGATGAACTATGATAACTTGTATTGAATAAAAAACAAGTAGTTTAGCTTTTTTTGTATTATTATTATTATTATAAAGATTATTTATCAGAAAATTAAATATATTTGAACAGAACTATACCTTTAAAGTTTTTATTATTATTATTATTTTAATAAAATAATACTCTAAATAAGAAACTAAATCTGCCAGCAGGTGGTGGTAAATGCTATACGAGTCATTTGATTTGTTCAAACAGCTGATTCATTCAGGAATGAGGGAATGTTCCTTTGAATCATTGATTCACACAATTTGTTCAAAATGCGGATACATTCAAAAACTAAACACTGCTGTGCTGTTCAGATGCACAACAATTCTGCTATGGCTTCAAAGGTAATATGTTCCATGCAAAATTGAGCAAAACACATAATATGTGTTTTTAACAACTTCTTATTTACTGAACTGTTGTATAAAATCACATTTAAGCTCGTGATAGATCAGAACAAAATCAGCACTTGTGTCATTTTGCTCTTGCTGCCCGTGTGGTATGATGTGATATGTGATAAATCAGCCTGGTCTCATTGTTTATACGTAGGTATTTATACTAAAGTTTAGAGGCACAAAACGTACATTTTTGTATGTTTTTTTTATGCTGAAACATGCAGTTTACACGTATTTCAATGTTTAAAACGTACTAATCGCTACGTATTTTTAGCTAAAAAACTTAAAATATTTACGTATCTTTTATATTATTAAGATATTGCTATCAATGCCTTTTTATCATATTATCAACAAGCGATTTTAAATTTTTAGCCCCCTTAACCTACCCCAAAGCCTAAACGTACCCATTTTATAGCAAATATGCATTTTTATCAATTTATTAATAAGCGATTTAGATTTTTAGCCCACTTAACCCATCACCAAACCCAAACCTACCCATTTTATAGCGAATATAAAAGGATATAAAACATAACTGACCAAAATATGCAGGGAAATTACCATTTTAGTAACAATAAAGAGTAAATCTATTATTTTATAGTGGCTAATCCTACTCCTGCCTCTAAACCTAACCATAACTCTTTCTGTACAGTAAGTAAATGTACATTTTGTAGAACCACATTTTACGTATAATGCATACGAAATATCATGAGATCACGTTGGCTATATATAAATGTATGTCAAAATACATAGGGGCATTTTTTGCACCAATATCTTGAATTTTAGGGCATAACTGCATTTATGGAGTTATTGCTCTGCATCATATTTGTCAACAGTCAGCTGTATGAAATATAAGATGATGCACAGGTCTGGGGGCGGGGTCAGTGCATTAAAATATTTTAATCACGTTCTTTTTTCATGACTAATTAAGTAAGTTAACGCGTTAAACTGACAGCCCTAGTTATTACATAAGTAACATTTCAGTCACAATTTTGACTTGTCATACAGTAACTATATTATATTATCTCATATTTTCAAGTTATCATCTCATTATTTTGAATTTTAAGTTTAAATGTCATAAATTTGACTTTTGATCTAATAACTATGACTTTTTATGTCATAATTATGATTTACCAAAGCCATTTATTCTTGTGTCGTTCCAAACCTGTATGACTTTTTATTTTTTGTGGAACACAAACAGAGAAATTAAAAAAAAAAAAAAAAAGTGTTCACGGTGCTCCTTTCCAGGTACAGCTGGCAAGGAGGCTCCGCCCATTTTATTTTTCAATTAATAATCCACTATGTTTTAGCACTGTCAATCTATTTAAAAAGTTAACTAATCACACATTTTTTTTGTAATAATCACAATTAATCACACCGACCATTAAAATTTGTAAATAAAAATATATAGTCACAGAATCTCCAAATTTATGTTAAAAAAGGTATATTTTACATATTTGTGTAATGACATCTAAGTCTTAAGACAGAAGGCAAGTATCATCACTAATAATACTCCGGTATAGATTTTAGAATAAGCAGATTTTATACATTCATTTATTTCTTTTTTTAATCAATTTCTGGGATAAAAATGAGTAGTCATTCAACATCACAGTAAAATTAAACATCATCATTTTTACCTCTTAACTATTATAGAACATTAAAAAGCATAATGTTCATGGTGATATATAGTGATTCTGACTCAATATCATCTTAATAAGAGCTGTTCATTTTCCCCCACTGTTTATTTTGCACAATAAGTGGAAATGAACCAGCGTGATCCTGAGTGAACTTCATAAGTAAACATACAAATGCAAGCCTTATTTATAGTCATCTCTGAACATTAATCTAGCCTAGGAGAAAGTGTTTTAACATCTAAAAAAAAAATTACACACATCAGCACCAACAAGAAAAACCGTTCATTAGCATCATGTTCCCGCTATGCTAACTTAAGCTAAGCCAGAGGCTACAATGACTCCACCGACTAAAATATTCCTGTTTAAAACCGTCGCACCCTCAGCACTCACTTTCCCGTCCTCTCCAATCTCTCATATCCTACAGTGAGCGAACGAGTACACACTTTGATTTAGTGCACTTGGGAGGCGGGGGGGACTAGATATTTGAGGCCATGAGTACTTGCTCCATTCGTGTTAGAGCAGTGTGAAGGCTGCTGAGAGCCTCGGTACCTCAACGCGGCTCGGTTTCTCTGATCCAGCGCTCTTTGATGTTCCTCCAGCTGGCTGCTGTTAGCCTCCTTTGGTAATTGCAGAAAGGGCCGCTCATCTATGCCCGTGTCCTTGCTGTGGTGATGGGCGTCACTTTAAACAGCTTCACTGCAGAGACACGGGCGACTCGTGCTGGCATGGGACGCAGGGAGAGTTAAAAGTGAAGCCGTAATCAGAGAAGCATGACGTTTCTGCAGAGGTAGACGACTGGCATTGTGGAGGAAAAAAAATGTTAAAATACAAATGTTGCTGGTGGGCTTTAAGGAATATTCTGGGCTCAGCAAAAGTATCATTTTCATTACTTTTAGAGTTTATGGTGTTCTGTTTTCATGATGACAAAGTTGTAAAATTTGATATTAATTTAAACAGAGGCAGACAGTAATCAAATTTATGTCTCCTTTGAACTTAAATTTAACTGATTTTTTTTTTTTTTTTTTTAGTTCTGAACTTAAAAAATGTATGTATTTATTGAAAGAGAAAATGTAAGCATTTACTCACCCTTGTGCGGAAGGGTGAGTAAATGCTTTGGTAAATCATAATTATGTGATATTAAGTCATCATTATGAGATAGAAAGTCAAAACTATGACATATTAAGTTTTAATTAAGAGTTAAAAAGTTGATATTATGTGACAGAAGGTCACAATTAAAAGCAGAAATTATGAGATACCAAGTTAGAATTACCAGTTAAAAAGTTGTATGATATGACATATTTTGTCAGAATTTTGTTCCATTTTCGACTTTATCTCATAACTTTGTCTTTGTATGCCATAAAAAGACACAGTTTTTAGATTAAAAGACATATTTATTACTTAAAGTCAAAATGTGTCAGTTTCGACTGTCATAATTCTGACTTTTTATCTTATAATATTGACTTTGTGATCATTTGGACTGTTTATAAAATAAATATAATACAATTACTGGTTTATATCTCATCATTTTAAGTTTTTAACTCATAATTTTGGGGTTTATATCAGAAATTCTAGTTCTTATCTCGTAATTTCAAGCTTTCAAATCAAAAATTCAGGGTTTTATCTCATAATTTCTGGGTTATATCTCATAATTTAAAGTTTTTAAATTAAAATTTTATGGTTTTCTCTCAATTTCTGGTACTTATCTCATAATTTCAAGTTTTTAACTCATAATTTTGGGTTTTTATCTCAATTTCTGGTTTATATCTCAGAATTTAAACATTTTTAACATCATTTTGGGTTTTTTGTTTCAAAATTTCAAGTTTTTAATCACAATTTCTGTTTCTCATCTAATAATTTTAAGATTGTAAATCAATATCTCAGGGTTTTATCTCATATTTTTTAGTTTATATCTTATAATTTCCGGTATTTATCTTATAATTTCAAGTTTTTATCTGATAATTTCTGGTTTATCTCTCATAGTTTCAAGTTTTTAACTCATAATTTCAAAGTTTTATCTGATAATCAAGTTTTCACCTCATAATTGCTTGTTCTTATCTCATAATATAAAGTTTTTAACTCATAATTTTGGGGTTTTATCTCATAATTTCTGGTTTATATCATAATTTAAAGTTTTTATCTCATAATTTGAGGGTTTTATCTCATAATTTAAAGTTTTTATCTCATAATTTGTGTTTCTTATCTCATAATTTCTGCTTTATAATCTCATAATTTCAAGTTTTTAAATCAAAATGTCAGGGTTTTCTCTCATAATCTCAAGTTTTCACCTCATAATTGTTTGTTCTTATCTCATAATATCAAGTTTTTAACTCACAATTTTGGGGTTTTATCTCATAATTTTGGGGGTTTATTTCATAATTTCAAGTTATCATCTCAATTTCTGTTAATTTCAAGATTTTAAATCAATATTTCAGGGTTTTATCTCATATTTTCTAGTTTATATCTTATAATTTCTGGTATTTATCTCATAATTTCAAGTTTTCAACTCAATTTCTGGTTATTTTCTCATAATTTCAAGTTTTCAACTCATAATTTCAAGTTTTTAACTTATAAATTCCAGTTTTATCTCATAATTTTAAGATTTTAACTCATAATTTCAGGATTTTACCCCATAATGTAAAGTTTTTGACTCTTAATTTCTGGTTCTTATCTTGTAATTTAAACTCATAATTTCGGGGTTCTATCTCATAATTTAATTTTTTATTATAATTTCTGGGTTTTTTCACATTATTTTATTTTTTTATGCAGATTTTTTAAATTATGACTTATGCAGCAAAAATTGGCTTTCCATATCCTTGCGTCTTTCCAAACCTGTATGACTTTCTTCCTGCTATGCAACAGAAAAAGAGAACTTTTTGAAAAAGTCCCTGCCCACTTGTGAGGGGAAACAAAATCTTGGAGAAATATCCTATAGATGTATTTCAATCCATCATGCCAAATTTGGATGCGCCTTTGTCCATTTTGTAGCTCGCCAGCTACTTTTATTGTATAGAAAAGAGCAGCTTAGACAATCTACTAAATATCTACTTTTGTCTGTAATGTAATAAGTAAGTCGTACAGATTTGTAACAAATAAATGTGAGTAGATGATAATAAACCTCTCAAATACTTCACAAGGAACGCTGCTGCCGAGATCAGGCAGAAAGCACCAGAAAATCCCACATACTTCAAGAGCCAGCATTATTACACCCTCCTGAAAAAATTTGGACAAGTGGGAGGTTTACATGATTTTTTGTCTAAAAACTGTTCAGCCAGGAAGCAGATTTAATTAACAGCAATTTGCGAGACAGAGATTAAGCCTAGACCTAGACTAAACTAATGGCAATCCTCCAGTGGAAACATTTTAATCTGTTCTGGGAAACAGGCCCAGTGTTTCTGTGCTTTAAAATGTCTTGCTGCTTAACCCCAAAATAAAAAAATAAAAAAACACCTATTACTCTAAATGACTGCAACTGCAGCAGTTAAATCCATATTTTCTTTCCATATCCTCACAAAACCTGCGAGCAACCAAGTCATATCTCAAACAAACAGTGCAGAACATCTAACATTTCATAAATAGATGACAAAATCGATTTTACATCATGTTAATTTAAGTCATTTGGCTTTTTGTGATTTACGTGGCATGTGAGGAACTATCGTGTCAGATCCTGAACCCTGCGGAGAGCTAAATCGACCTGACAAAAAAAACGCTGTCACACAGCATATGAATGATAGCGTTTAACAGATTACCCACTTGGGCGCAAACACATCGATTTGAGCCAGTGAGGAGAGTTAATCTTCTGTAAGCCACACACAGCTGAACAATCTGTCAGGAATCGCTCTGCCTGCAGCACTGTGAGATCCGGATCACAGATATTTAGCTTCCACCTTTATGGGGGCCAAAGCTGTACAATAATACTACTAATAATGAAATTCTGTTATGTCATTCAAAAGCTATGGTTTTGAAAAAAAAGCTATAGATTTGCCAAGATCTTGAAAACGTAATAAGCTTTTTTTATTTGAAATATTTGCTTAAAGTGTTCTTTTTACTTTTGGAATATTCAGCAAAATATTTGCTTCAATATTTCAATATTGATGTGGTTCCCCTTTCCCCACTGAAGGATGACTCGAGTCGGAGTTTTGATGTCAAAAGATAGGCTTTATTGCGAAAGGACAATCAAGCCGAGTTGTCTATAGAGAACTAATTTTCCTTTGGTTGGGCACAGCGTTATATAGGGGTCTTCGCACGTAAGCATGTCATCCTAAATCACTTGGGTGGGGGTCTTAAGGTAGATACTAAGAGGGAAACAGATGTTTCCTATACCATAACTTCCCAAATAAGGGCATACTGTGCTTGACCATCTCATTTCTTAGTGGGCCTCTAGTGGGCCTCTACAATAACATATAGTATAGCTCTTTTCACATTCCGTTGGTCACCCCAGGCTATTAACAATAACACAGGATATGCTTGCCCTGCAACATATAGAACTACATAATGCATGATTATAATGGTAGAATAATTTGGGTATGATTCCTTTATATTTTAGTTAATAAAATCTTCTTCACATTCCCCCTTTGAGACGTTTACGTCTCACCTTCACCGGAGTGCTGTGTCAAGATCCAGTCTCTCAGTAATTACTACTAAGTGACAAAAATAAAGTCACTTTGTTTCATTATCAATTAACTAAATCATGCCACGGCATTCCGGAAGATGTTAGGGCCAAACATCTCCCCTCTTATTTTTTGGCTAGAAGGGAGTAAAAGACCCTGACACCTTAACATACTTTTCCATTTAACATAGACTTGTTGAAGCATGTGCGTGCGGTTGTCTAGCCTTGCCTGTGGTTATCACAGTTATGTAGATTACATATAGAACAATGAAAATAAGAGTACATAGAAATAATACTAAACGAAAAGAAATCAAAGTAAGATACATATCATCTGATAAAAATAAAATACATGTAATAGGATGTAGATTACAGATAGATTTGTCTCATTCATCATCAGAAGAAGTTGAAATCTCATCTGCCAGATGTAATTGCAATGCAGTTTGGTAAAGCAAGTCCTGATAACATTCATGTTGAGTCAGATTCTTTTTTTCATCATCTTGATACCTTGACATGCCCATTTGTTTAACTGTGGCCTTGATAACTAAGGATTTTAATAATGGTAGTATACAGCAAAATAATAATCCTCCTATGCCGAGTGTCACTCCTAAGAGTATTCCTAATTTTGCTAGCCATGCTCCCCATGATCCTAATTTCAAATCAAACCAATCCCATGTTTTTTCGTCTCTTCCAGCATTAGTTGCCATCTCTATTTGTAATTCTTTAAGTTTAGTCATGGCTTTTGTAAATGATCCTTCTGGTGCTGTATTATTGGGGATATAGGTACAACATTGGTCTCCGAATAAGACACATACCCCTCCTTTGTCAGCTAGCATCCAATTAAGGGCTAATCTATTTTGCCATGTCATTTTACTGGTTGCATCTAATTGTTCTCCTAAAGAAATTAATGCTTCGTTGGTATAATTAATGAACCTTTGTTGATTGTAATATATGTAATTTATCCATTCTGTATTTTTATTTTGTGAAATCCAAATGAATATTGATTCAAGACCTGATGTGACTTCATCTCGTGCCTTGAATTGATTGGGTATACCTCTGGGTTGACCTATTGAATCTATATATACTTTAGGATCTGGTATATAATTTCTTTTAACTCTGTGATTAATTGTTTCATTTTTCCCTAATGAGGATTTCGAATCCCATTCTATTATGTGGAGTTCTTGCACTAATCGTACTCTTGTGCATTTACCTCTCCATCCTAATGGTAGGGCAGACAAAAGTTTCCTTTTTCCGCACATCCAAAAGAAATCGGCTAATGCTATACTTTGGTCCTTGTATAGATCTGCATTAGGTAATGATATAGTTTGATTTTTACAGGTTTTAGCTGGCCAAATTTGTTCTCCTTTCCTCATTCCTGATGCCCGAAGGGGTGGAAAGTCTTTAGAATCATCAACATGTCGAAATTTTGTTGCATCTAAATTCCAAACGACACTGCATTTCCCTTTGAATTGTCCCACATTTACAACCCCTGTGGGGTTAACAAAGCACTCATATTCTTTGCTATAGTCTATGGTGTACCATAGTGGAATCTCTACTTGATCAACTTGTATTTTCAAATCTTCGGTTAGATTTACGCTTCTACATTTAGCTCTTAATCGAGGTATATGCTTGTAGAAGGGTTTTTGTTTAGCATTGCTTAGGGAGCCTAGGCAGTCAGCTGGACAATGAGGTCTGAAGTCTCTTCCTAAATGACAAAAGTTTCTGTTAAATACAGCACAAAGTTCATAAGTGAATGGATTAGGGACTACTATTACTTGGCTCATCGGTGTTTTAGAACAGAATAGGCAATCTTTTTTCTTTAGTTCCATTGCTGTAAATGTTGCCCACTCGTACCACTGATTGCTTTGTGCAGTCTCCCATAAAACATCCAGTTTATCATCACTCTCATACATGCTGTAAGTTTCTTCGCTGTTTCTACGTTGTTTTCCATTCAGTCCTGGTTCTCCTGTAATTGAAATCGAGTTGTTACTAGGTCTCGTAAAGGGTTGAAAAGTTGATGAAAGGGAAGTGCGGTTGAGAGTCTGAGTTATGGGGTTTGGAGTAGTGGTGTTGATTGTGGTTTGAAGTTGTGACGAGCATAGGATGATCAGACATGTTGTCAGAGTCATTATTCTCATTAGTTTGTTCAATTTCCTTTGCTCCATTTTGCTCTTCTTTGTCTTTCACCTGCTGATTCTCTTGCTCGGTTGTTTCGTGTCTGCTTTCTCTGACCTTAGGTTTAGGAACTCTTGTGCAGTGATTCAGATGGTACCAGGTGTTGCTTCCTTCTACCTGGATTGCTGTTGGAGTTGCAGCTGTTACTTTATAGGGTCCTTCCCTTCTCGGTTCATGCCATTTTCTTCGGAATACCCTTAGATAGACTTGGTCACCTGGAACAACTGGACTTGTTGTCTCTGTCTCCTCACACGGCTCTCTTTTCTTTTCCTGCACACAAATAGCTTTATGGATAGCAGTTAGTTTTTTCATGTACAATCTTAATTCCATTTGCAGTTGTTCTAATGGGGGTCCTTTGTAAGGGCCTCTGCTGTATGGTACAGGCATTGGTCGACCAGTAAGCATTTCATGCGGTGTTAGGTGCGTAATTCTGTTAGTTTGCATGCGGTAGCTCATTAGTGCGAGAGGTAAAGCATCGACCCAATTAAGTTTAGTACTGGCACATATTTTGTTGATTTTGGACTTGAGAATTCCATTAACTTTCTCCGCCGTGCTTTGAGCTTGCGGTCTATAGACGCAACCTAGTCTTTGTTTTATTGTTAAGTGTTGTAACACTTGTTTCAAAGTTTTTTGGATAAACGATGATCCATTGTCTGAACTTATTATTGATGGGATCCCAAACCTGGGGAACACTTCCCTT